>WNNG01000341.1:0-278659 GCA_018208015.1 Medicago ruthenica
GTACAGTCAGAACAGCTCAATGAAACAGTTGTCTCCTTGGCCAAAACATTCTCCAGCTTTTAAGGAAACAATTCGAAAATTGTGTGCTCTGTTTTCTGCACTTTCGCACACAATGTCAGCTGGACATAGCTTCTATTTTGCAACGGCTATTTGCTGGAAAACTGGGTAATCTCAACAGCTCTTTTATCCTCTATAAAGGATTGAAGATTTGAAGAAGAAAAACTAAGACTCAAGAAACTCAAAAAGACTGAAATTTTGTGCTCTGTTTTGCGAACACAAAAACTGTCAAAACTGAAAGTCACCAAAAACACTTAGAAATTGTTACAAAATTCTTATCTTAGAATTTCTTAAGTTTAGAGTCTTAAACTTGTGTTGTATTTTGTGAACACCACTGATTGTATATCAAGTGTTCAAACTCAACTCATTTCTTTGTAAAATCTGTTTGATTCAAAGTCTTAGACTGTGTGTCTAAGCAAAGAAGTCTCATAACTTTGTGTATTGAGCAATTAGAAGTCTCTTAGCTGTGTTCTTTGAGCAAAGAAGTCTCTTACTTAGTGTTTGAGCAAAAGAAGTCTCTTACTTTGTGTTTGAGCAATATGAAGTCTCTTGCTTTGTGCTTGAGCAATTGTAATCGATTGATTATAATGAAAAATCTCTTGTAAGTAACTAGGGGACTGGACTACTTCCGGGTTGTGGAAAGAACCAGGATAATCTGTTGTGTCTATCTCTCTTTCCCTCTCTCATTTATTTTACCCGCTGCTAAATAACTCTGAAAAAGTTTCAGAATCTGATTCTGAACTTAACCAAAACTTTTGAGAAAGAAAAGAAATAGCCCACACAATTCAACCCCCCCCCCCTTCTTGTGTGTTTTTCTCACCTTCAAAGACAATCACTGTCCTGATCAATTGGCTGCTATTGGTATAAATCTAAATACTAATTTCTGGTGGGATCATCTGCTTGATCCAATTAGGGCAGTTTCACTAGAAATAGATTAGGTTTACCTTACTTTAGGTTTTGCTAATCTTTGGAGGGTTTTGGTTGTTTCTCTCCCCCTCCCCCCTTCTCTTTTGTACTATCTTTTGATTTTATAATATATTTTAGGGGCTTACTTCTTTGGCAAGTTTCCTTTGATTAAAAAAAATATTCTAATGATAAAGCTTTTGACATAAACATAATTATATATATTTTCCTAGATAAAGAGATAATTGTAAATTATAAATTAATAGATAGATAAATTATAAAGAATCGCTATAAAATATATACTTTATTTTTCTAAAGATAAAAAATAACCAAAGTTCTTCTTCCCTCTATATAAACTCTTCACACCCCCTTCCAAATCACCATCTCGTTTCTCTTCCTTCTCCTTCTCCTCCTTCTTCTTCCTAAAAACCGTGCATACCTCAAATGCGACAATTAAAATGAAACGGAGGAAATACTATGAAAAAAAAATGATAAAACTCTGATGTAAGAATTGCGTCTAGATGAAAAACTTACATATTTTTTAATTCTTTTCCTTTGTTTGTTCTAGTACTTTCTTTGTACTATTGTTTAAGGAATTTAATTAGATTGCTGATGTTTGAGCTTCCAACCATTTTTGAAAAGAAAAAAAAAACTAGAATTGCGGTTATTAATTTATTCATTGGATACTTATGTGATTATTTTAAAATGCCTTTTTGGATATTTCTGTTTTGTTGTACTCCCTCCGTCCCTATTTATAGGAGTAATTTATAAAAAAGTTTTGTCCCTAAATATAAGATCATATACAAATTCCTAGATGCATTGATTACTCTTTTTCCAAATATACCCCTTATTAATACTATCAATTTGTCTTGATATATGAAAAGTTAACATTGAATATATATTTAATTAAGGGTAATTTAGTAATAGTCACACACATTTGAGACAACTTTATTACTCCAACAACTTTTCTTAATACACGTGATTTTTGTAAAATACTCCTATAAAAAGGGACGGAGGGAGTACAGCATGATGTACCACTTTTGGTAAATTTAAAGGCACTAACAACCACATAAGATTGAATATGCATTTGAAAGCATTCACATGGCACTAACAACTACATAAGATTGAATACATGCATTTTAAAGCATTCACATAGGTTGAGTGCGTACTTGTGCTATTGATTCTCTATATCTTCAAATTGAGAAGTTTTATCGACATATTTTTTTTAACAGCAAAATTTATAAATAATCAAATCTCTGCACAAGAATAACAAAGACCTACAACACTAAAACTATATATAATAAAGCGTCGTATATATGCAGAACACTTAATAGAAAATACATACACCGTACATTGTAAACACCAATAAATACACAACTTCACCGAAGACTATCGTCAACACCAATAAAAACAAACATTCGAACCCAAAGCCAACACCAAAACCCAGCTAAACCCCCACACACAAGCATAAACCAAATAATAAGCTAATAGCCTCTAACTCCATCATGAATGACCACCAAATCAAAATTCAAACATCTATCGCCCGCTACTCACACCAAACCCGTCCAAAAAAACCACCATACTTGTCAAAACCCTTAACAACAACGCCTCACCTTCTCATCACCACCAACTGAACTCAATTAAGCACCCGGAAATGAATTGTTCCACTCTTTTATAATAATAGAAATTCATGTAAATTTAACTAAATTTATGTGAGACTCATATCGATAGAAATAGTCGTGTTGAAAAAATTGTGTTAAATAATGTGTTTACTAGCTAGTATTTCACCTGCATATATAATCAAAGAATGCCAACTTGTTTTGAGTGTGGGCCTTAGGATGCAAAGGAGGAAGGGTCAAATTGTAAATATTGGGCATAAAATGATCACTTCATTTGGATAAGAGATTAATCTATAGGTCAATTTTGGAAACTAATTTCACTTTCACCATAAAATAGTTGCTTAACTCCAAAGTTAGGACCAAGAATGACACTTATGAAATTTTGGTGGTCTTTGCATTTTCATGGAGCTAATATTGGTGGGGACAAAACATTAAAAAGCAAGATAATATCAAAGTTGATTATTCGAGACATGTAACGAATAAAACACAACATAATATCACATGACAATTTATTTTAGGCCAAATACCATTTGTAGTCTTTTAAGTTACATGATTATAACAAGTTAGTTTTTAAGTGTTTTTTTTGTTATAATTGGTCCTTTAAGTCATAAAATATTTGCACTATTATCTTAATTTCATCAAACTCAATCAAAAAGTGTTTATGTGGATGTTTAATGTTAAGTTGGTTTGTCCAAATTCATTACTCTCAAAACTATAGCTCATAGGTGAGTTATTCAGTCTTGATTCAAAACAAAATTGATCGATTACTTGATTTATAATGTTGTTGATCAAATATTTATATGTGAAATTAGGCTTGAAATTCAAAAACAAGAAGAAGAAAATGTGTATAATTAAGTAATCATGTTTGATGTCAGAAACACTTTTGGACCTACCATCTTAATGTTAAATGGTCTATAAACACTTTTTAACGAAGTTGGCTGAAAAGATCGATGGATGACAATGTAAATATTCTATGACTTAAATGACCAATTTGTAACAAAAAATAACTTAAATGACCAATTGATAACAAAAAAAATTTAAAGGACTAATATGTTATAAACATATAACTTAAAGGACCGCATGAGGTATTCGGCTTTTTTTTACTAACGTGACAATTATGTGGAATCATCTTGATGAATTTGGTTTCAAGTATCGTCAATAATTTTTTTAACACATCACTATTTTTTAATTAAAAAATCAAAATAAGAGACCATAAACATGATTTGAAATAGGTGGATTAATTTTGTAAGTGAGTAAAAATAGGTAACCAAAATTATATAAACTACATACAGTGGTATGTTTATATTTTCTGCTCCATATAAGTACTCCATTATTGAAGTGAGATACTTACTCAGGGTATATATGTCAATAGCTATTCAAAATAAATATATGTGTCTAGCATAACTAATATTATCTAGCATAACTAATATTATCTACATCTAATATCTTCTATATGACATAATCAGAAATCTATATATACTGTTTTTCTCTGATTGAGCAAATTAATGGATATTTTGTGAAAGTCATACAAGGACAAAACAGGGAATCCCATCAGATTAAGACATTGTCCCCTTGTTACTAGTTTGAGCATGGGGATCAAAATGTCATATTATTATCACACATTTGTGCTAAAATTACTATATTTTGATGTACAATTGACAAGATGGATGTGACAGATACTAGCACATGTGTGATGATGTGTAATATTAACATTGGCTGTGGTTTCTTCAACACTTCTCATCTTTCTTTTCTTTATGAATATATGCAGCTGGCTCTATCAAAAATTATTTGGCACCTATGTGGTTTAATTGGTATGAAGCAACACTTTGGACCTCTATT
The DNA here is from genome assembly GCA_018208015.1 of Medicago ruthenica. Lineage (NCBI taxonomy): Eukaryota > Viridiplantae > Streptophyta > Magnoliopsida > Fabales > Fabaceae > Medicago > Medicago ruthenica. Next base: position 4,419 of record WNNG01000341.1, read on the forward strand.
GTATGGACACTTTTCATTGACGACGTGTTTTGGTGTCTGACGCATGTTGTGTCCAACACCGTCACGACATAAACAATTATAATTACATTGAATTGTTATATTTTAAAAAATCGATGTTGATGTGTATGTGCTTCATATAGCTTTGGACCGGATGCAGTGAGCAATTTGAAGCATTCCCATACCGGATGCAGTGAGCAATCTGAAGTCTTCCCATAGTTATAACGTCGGTAGCTTGAAGCATTCCCACAGTTTTAACGTCTGTAGCTGTTTGTGAGATCGAACGTTCTACATTTTAATATATACTCCCTCCGTCCCTTTTTATAGGAGTAGTTTACAAAAATCACATGCATTAAGAAAAGTTGTTGGAGTAATAAAGTTTTCTCAAATTGGTGTGACTATTACTAGATTACCCTTAATTAAATATATATTTAATGTTAACTTTTCATATACTAAAACAAATCGATAGTATTAATAAGAGATATATTTGGAAAAAGAATAATCAATGCATCTAGGAATTTGTATATGATCTTATATTTAGGGACAAAATATTTTTGTAAACTAATCCTATAAATAGGGACGGAGGGAGTATATATATACACACACATATATTATTTTCAAAATTGAAAGACTGGTCTTGAAATCAAAACCGTCCAATGTCAATTCAACTGTTAGTATAAGTGTGTGAATTGCTGAAATCCCAACGCTTTCTAGTGTTCTACGGCATAATTTGAATGATAATCGTACCATTCAATTGTCAAAAAAAAATTAGAGCTAGTATTTGAATGCAAAAAAAATTAACATTGTATGTTTGACACCGTATAAAATACATCTCAAACTACTGCCTTTTTCTCATCACCATCCAATGAAAGATTTTTTTTTATATATAAAATATCAAAATCGTGTCAAAATTTGTATTCAATTAAAAAAATCAATATGCTCTTACTAATGCTCATTGCTCACAAGATGGTCATTGCATCAGTCATACGTGACGACTTAAGAAAAACAAGAATGCAACAACTAATATTCTTTGTATTTTTAATAGTTTGATCTTTGAGCTAAAATTAGTGACATCAATGTCTTTGATCATAACTTAATAGTTTTAATGTTGATTTTGTGATTCATGTAGTAAATAATAACTCATCAATGAATATAATGTTGAAAATTGAAAGGTAAAATTGAATCAAAGTTTGATCAATTATAACATAAGTTTGGTTAGAAGGGCATGATGCATGGATATTGAACAAAAATATGTCGACTCCTTTGAAATGTTGATTATATAGTCATGCATGCCGCAACAACTTTATTTTATAAATATTTATTTGATGTCTTACAAAAGTAGGACAGCTGTACAGTATACAAAGTAATATTTTTAATAAGAAAAATATCAAGATAGTTAGTATTTCTATTCAAAATTAAACATTCTCCCTCACCATCAATCTTATCCAGCAACTAAGTGCTTGTTTGGTGAAGCGGTGGGTCACCGCCACCTTGCGTTCAGAGTGTTTTCCACCGTGATTTTGTGAAGCAGCTAAAGCTAGCTTCAGCCTACCGCGCGGTAACACCGTGATTTTCAGTTACTTTCAAACACAGGCTAAGTCAAACTTACAAGTCAGTGAAACAAATAAAGATTATGAGTTTCACCTAATTAAATAAACAAGGATTTTATATGAGAAGCAGAAAGATATATCACACCGAAATGCTAATGAGTGTTTTAAGAACATTTTTTAACAACCTTAAATAGTAAGTATTTAAGAATTATGAATTCTTAAAGAGCACCCTTGAGGCTTTGTTTGTGAGTTTGGAGGGGAAGGGATGAGAAGGTTTTGGAAAAAAGGAATGAGCAAGTGGAAGAAATAGAGAACATCAGGAGGGAAGGGTTTTGGGGGTTAATTTTTCTTCATAATACAAAATCTTTCTCATTTAGGAACTAAAAAGTTGTATTAGAGGAGAGTTTTGGAGGTTTATATGAATTTTTCAAATTTAATATATGTTGTTATAATATTCTTAATATTAAAAATAGGCTTAACTGAATCAGCAGTCCCTTAACTTATTTCTTTGTTTCAATTTGGTCAGATAACTCTTAACTTTTCCAAACGAGTCCCTTAACTCTACTTCCGTCAACCAATAAAGTCCTCTCCGTTAGTTTTTCGCAAAATCTGTTAACCCATTTCCACATGTCATTTAGGATTGATGATCAAGAGCTGAATTTGAAAAACACACATGGTATACAATGGACTCACAGCATATAATAACTTCTATTGTCATCATCATCCCTCTTCCTATCCTAATTTCATACCAAAAAGAAAAAACAGCAGCACAACAACAATACCTCTATCTCCATAGACAACAACAGTCTTCCTTCTTTATCTCCATCAATAGCAACAACAACAATATCTTCATCGACATCAACAACAATTTCCTCATCACCATCAACAACAACAACAACAACCACAACACACCCCAATCTCAATTTCAACAACAACAACATATTCTATAAACAGCAGCAGCAATAACAACATATTCATCTATCTCAAAAATAAAAAACCAAAATTAGAAGTTGAAAACTCAAAAATAAAAGAAGGTTGAAAACCCATAAATAAAAGAAGGAATTGAATTGAATTGAATTGGATCGGAGGTTGAAAACCCTCGACAGCGAGGGCATGGATGGCGAGGCCGTGGGAAGTAGAGAAGGAGAAGCAGGTGGAAGCAGAGAAGGTGGGAATGGAGGTGGTTGAGGTCACCGGAGCAGAGGAGATAGGAGGCGTGAGCTAGGTTTCCTGTGGAGAGGTCGGATTTAGCGACGATTGGTATACCGAGTCCGTGAGAGTAGCGGCGTGTGGTGTTTGTTGCGTTGTGCCCTCCGATCCAATTCTTTCTCTAGCTCGATCCCTAATTAATTTATGAGTTTTCAACCTTCTTTTATTTCTGAGTTTATGGGAAAGGGAAGATATTGAAGAAGGAATTGAGCCAAAGAAGCTGCATATCAAACGTTAGAGGGAGTTTTTGTAGGGTGTTTTTGCATGAATTTGATGGCCATTGAAGAATAGGGAGTGAGAATGAGAAGAAAATATACCTGAGAAGAAGATGCAACAGGGTATGTGTTGCTGCTGGATTTTAGTTTTTATTTTTAGGAAATTAAAAAAAAATATGGAAAGAGAATAAAAAGTTATCATATGGTGTGAGTCCATTGTATACCATGTGTACTTTTCAAATCCAGCTCTTGATCACCGATCCTAAATGACACGTGGAAATAATAGATTTTGCAAAAAACTAACGGAGAGGACTTTATTGATTGACGGAAGTAGAGTTAAGGGACTCGTTTGGGAAATTTAAGAGTTATGAGACCAAATTAAAACAAAAAAATAAGTTAAAGGACTGCTGATTCAATTAAGCCTTAAAAATATATCAATCATAAACATTGATTTATCATTTTCTAAAAAAAAATTTAAAGATTTCTTAATTTTCCTCTATATTTCTCACCCCATCAAAACTCTCTGTACCCCTTCCCTCCAAACTCTCAAACAAAGTCTAAGACACTCGTTAGCAAGACTTCTATCATATAATTTAAACATATGTCTATAAGAAAGCGAGTCTAATTTTCAATATTCTTTTTTAACATAAACTTTATTTGATGATAATGATAATTGAATATTGGCAAACAGGACTAACATAAGCTCTAATCTGTACAATGGATCCTCACAACTAGAAAATTATTTATTCTTAAGAGCTATTTAAGTCCTAAATTGCTTTTCTAAGAAGCACAAGACTCTTCTCTTTGCATCTTCAATTGCTTGTAGAAGTTTCCAATGAAAGCCTCAGCTTTTGCAAAAAGTTCTTGTCCATTAACACCATAAATCTCATCTTCTACTTCAACCTCCTCATCCTTCACTTCTAAATCATCTTCACCATCTTCTATGTAAAAAATACTTGGCATTGAAGAACACTTTTTCACCTTTTCAACTTTTGCAACACCAACAAATACATTCCTCTCAGATGCAGATTTTTCAACAACCTTAGGCTTCTTTTCCTTTTGTTTTTCTGAGATAGAACATGCATTGTTTACTATGACACGTGCTTCTTTCTCTTGTGGTTCTAAAATTGCATGTTTTTGCGTAACAGACTTAGAAACATGTTGTTTTTTGTCTTCAGAAGATTCAGAGAACACCGACAGAAGACCGGCTTCAGCTCCAAGTGCAATGATAAGGAGGTTGAGGATTAAGTAAAGGTAACTAGGCCTAAGAAAAGAAGGTAACAAGGGTGTGATCACAAGGAGAAAAGCTAGGAAAGAGAGAACTATAACTTGAGATTTATCAACTTTGTTCATGGTCATGATTAGAGAGTGAAAAAGTAGTGAAAGAAACTTTGAATGATAAAAAAAGATGAAGGAGAATAAGCGTTAGTAGTGGGAAGAATAAGCATGGGAATGAGGGTGGAGTTCTAGACATATATATGGAGGACATAAAGGTGGAAAGAGAGAGAGAGAGGTAAAGAGACAAATAGTGGAACTTGTTGGTTACATCATTGTTGTTTGAGAATAAGAGATATTTTACTTATTGCCAGTGTTGAAAGTACAAAAATATTGGTGAGGGAGGGAAGAAAATTTCTAAGAAAAAACAATAAATACTCGTGAAATTGTGGTTTTTAAAATGATCTTTGAAATTGTAAAATTTAAATTTAATCTGTCCATCTTTTGGTATTTACAAGGACTAAAATGACATTAAGTTATAAACAATAAATACTCTTGAAATTGTGGTATTTAAATTTAATCTTATGGATGCATTGGATAACAAATATAGACAAAGGGGCAAAACTGTAATTTCATAAATAGTTTTGCAATATTTATAATGATGGAAACTAATTAATTGAATCATCCTTACAATTTCAAGTATCAAGGTAGATATTTACTTTAAAAAACATTATTCTTACACATTATAAATGTAAGTGGCAAATGGCTATCAATAAAAATTCATTGTTAAATCAAGATTGTTAAAAGTGGTGTATTCATGTGGAATTTTTAATTGTAGAAATAAAACAGGCTATATATTTTGTCTGTCATGCAATTCTTGTAGTCAATTATGAGGTGCCTACCTGATGAGCAGGTAGCATGCTAGGCTGTTGATTGGTAGAAATAGTTCGTTCTACATATATATATTATTACCAAATTGATGATATCACAAAATTTAACTAAATTTGGATAAGAATTGCTACTTGCAAACCAACTTGTTAATTTATTTTATGATGAATACGAAAACGTTATCAATAATCTCAGTAAAATCATTAACATTACAGACATTTTTTTTGGCTCAATTACGGATACTTATTTAAACAATTGAATTGGCCATTTCTTCTTCTATACTTCTTCTCTTCATTCTTTTGTGATATTGTTTGAAGCTTATTAAGTATTTAGTTAATTTGTATGACATGTCGATTAGTTGAATTTTGGCACAAATATTAGGACAAATATGACATTATAACGTTTGCAAGTTGAAATTTTACTTGTTACAACATGATTATACGAGATAACAAGGAAAGGACAAGAAAATATGAGACTCGTCAATCAATAGAAAAAATTGTGAAGAGAAATTTGAGAAATAAGAAGAGTAATTTTCTCACTTATTTTAGATAAAAGTTTACTATAAATCTATTTGGGCTATTAATTTCACTTTCACCGTAAAATAATTATTATTACTCTGAGATAGGACCAAAGAATGACTCCAATATGGAATTTTGGTTACTCTGCATATTCATGCAGGTGAAGAATATTGGAAAGGAACAAATCATTAAAAAAAATGTAAGATAAGGATCTTTACAATATGCCTTTGCATATATATGGACCCTTCTCCCACGTATGGCCACATCCACATCTATATGAAAAAAAACATAAATGGAATTTTTAGCACTAAAGTAAAGAAAGAATCATTAGTATTTTGATCGATGACCCCATCTATCGATCATGATTGATTGAGATCATTATATGGTCTTCACAAAGTTTGTACACAATTTCAAGTTTTAAATTCTTGTATTTTGTAGAGGTATGTTGTGTATAAGTGAGTTATATGTCTCGCATCGAATATAAAAGTAGAGGTTGAGCATTTTATAAGTGAGAGTACCCATAAACCCATCGTCTTAAGGTTTTGGGTAAGAGTGTGGCGTCTCTCTCACTTGTGTGGTTGCTCTGGCCTAGATGTGGGTGGTCCTTCGGGATCCCTTCATTGACCCAACAGTGGTATTAGAGCCCTAGTTAGGATCGATGGGAGAGTGGGAGCGGGATCCTAGTGTGGATCAGGCTAGTGATGTGGATGACTTACACTTGTGGGGGAGATTGTTGGAAATCAAGCGTGAGTAAAAATGTCCCACATCGGCTAGACAAGTGGAGGTTGAGCATTTTATAAGTGAGATCACATGTCTTAAGGTTTTAGGTGGAGATGTGGTGTCTAAGTCTCTTAGGATCCTGGACATTTAACCCATTGTCACTCTCGGCGCTCCCCAAACTTCACAACAAGTGGTATCAGAGCCGAGGTTCGACGAAGGGTTCGACCGGCTCCTTGTATCGAAAGTCTTCTTGACAAAGAGTGTTCAAGCGGCGGATTTCGTTGAGTGCGGCAACGGCGGTACAAGTATAAATGTGTGCAGATGAAAGAACTTCCACTTGAGGGGGAGATTGTTGTGTGTAAGTGTGAGTTATATATCCCACATCAAATAGAAAAGTCGAGGTTGAACACTTCATAAGTGAGATGACCCATAAACCCATTGTCTTAAGGTTTTGGGTAAGAGGGTGGAGTCTCTATCACTTGTGTGGTTGTTCTGGCCTAGATGTGGGTGGTCCTCCGGGATCCCCTCACTGACCCAACAGTGGTATCAGATCCCTGGTTAGGCTCAATGGGGGAGTGGGAGCGGGATCCTAGTGTGGATCAGACTAGTGATGTGGGTGACTCACACTTGTGGGGGAGATTGTTGGAAATCAAGCGTGAGTAAAAATGTCTCACATCGGCTAGACAAGTGGAGGTTGAGCACTTTATAAGTGAGAGGACATGTCTTAAAGTTTTAGGTGGAGATGTGGTGTCTAAGTCTCTTAGGATCCTGGACATTTAGCCCATTGTCACTCCCGGCGCTCTCCGAACTCCATAACAAGTGGTATCAGAGTCGAGGTTTGACGAAGGGTTCGATCGGCTCCTTGTATCGCTCTCCAAACTCCACAACAAGTGGTATCAGAGTCGAGGTTTGACGAAGGATTCGACCGGCTCCTTGTATCGAAAGTCTTTTTGAAAAAGAGTGTTCAAGCGGCGGGTTCCGTTGAGTGCGGCAACGGCAGTACAAGTATAAGTGTGTGCAGATGAAAGAGTTTCCACTTGATTGGGAGATTGTTGTGTGTAAGTGTGAGTTGTATGTCCCACATCGAATAGAAAAGTGGAGGTTGAACACTTTATAAGTGAGATGACCCATAAACCCAACTCCTTAAAGTTTTGGGTAAGAGTGTGGCGTCTCTATCACTTGTGTGGTTGTTCTGGCCTAGATGTGGGTGGTCCTCCGGGATCCCCTCATTGACCCAACAGTGGTATCAGAGCCCTGGTTAGGCTCGATGGGGGAGTGGGAGCAGGATCCTAGTGTGGATCAAGCTAGTGATGTAGGGGACTCACACTTGTGGGGGGAGATTGTTGGAAATCAAGCGTGAGTAAAAATGTCCCACATCGGCTAGACAAGTGTAGGTTGAGCACTTTATAAGTGAGAGGACATGTCTTAAAGTTTTAGGTGGAGACGTGGTGTCTAAGTCTCTTAGGATCCTGGACATTTAGCCCATTGTCACTCTCGGCGCTCTCCGAACTCCACAACAAGTGATATGAGAGCCGAGGTTCGACGAAGGGTTCGACCGGCTCCTTGTATCGCTCTCAGAACTCCACAATAAGTGGTATCAGAGCCAAGGTTCGACGAAGGGTTCGACCGGCTCCTTGTATCGAAAGTCTTCTTGACAAAGAGTGTTCAAGCGGTGGGTTCCGTTGAGTGCGGCAACGGCGGTACAAGTATAAGTGTGTGCAGATGGAAGAGCTTCCACTTGAGGGGGAGATTGTTGTGTGTAAGTGTGAGTTATATGTCCCACATCGAATAGAAAAGTGGAGGTTGAACACTTTATAAGTGAGAGGACCCATAAACCGATTGCCTTAAGGTTTTGGGTAAGAGTTTGGCGTCTTTATCACTTGTGTGGTTATTCTGGCCTAGATGTGGGTGGTCCTCCGGGATCCCCTCATTGACCCAACTTTGGTATCAGAGCCCTGGTTAGGCTCGATGGGGGAGTGGGAGTGGGATCCTAGTGTGGATCAGGCTAGTGATGTGGGTGACTCACACTTATGGGGGAGATTGTTGGAAATCAAGCGTGGGTAAAAATGTCCCACATCGGCTAGACAAGTGGAGGTTGATCACTTTATAAGTGAGAGGACATGTCTTTAAGTTTTAGGTGGAGATGTGGTGTCTAAGTCTCTTAGGATCCTGGACATTTAGCCCATTGTCACTCGAGGCGCTCCTGAACTCCACAACAAGTGGTATCAGAGCCGAGGTTCGACGAGCTCCTTGTATCGAAAGTTTTCTTGACAAAGAGTGTTCAAGCGGCGGGTTTGTGGGGGAGATTGTTGGAAATCAAGCGTGAGTAAAAATTTGGGGAGCGCTGGAAGCAGCAATGTGTTAAACGTCTAAGATCCACTAAGAGAGAGACGTCACGTATTCACACAAAACCTAAAGACATCATATATAATTTCTCATAAAATTTATTATCTCTTTATTAAAATCAATTATTTTTGTCTCTTGTTGTAATCTTTGTTATGAAAGTGACATGTCAAGTTATTTATTGACATGACATAAAACCTGTTGACGTAGAATCGTCCGAGTGGATTAGGTTTTACGCCACCGCAAAAGAAAAACTTGTCAATTTACTATTTTTTGTCAAAATTTTTGAATGAGAGACCATAAAATTAAATTTTGAAAAAGAACCAATTATAAAAGCGAGTAAAACTGAGGATAAAAAATGCAATTAAGTAAATCATAAATAAACCCATAAAAAACACCAAAACAGCTAGAGCAAAATCAGCAAATGCTTTTCATATTAGACATGGAAATGTTTTGAATTATTATTATCGGTCAAAGATTACAGCTTATTATCTACTTGACAAAAGAGAGGCAGATAAATGAACTTGTCACTACTGAGGTCTAGTTGTCACCAGCTTCATGTATCCTGTCACAAAATTGACACAAATATTTGGTTTTTGTCAAAAGATAAAAAAAGTGAAGGGCAGATTAAGAAAAAAGATGAAATAATGAAAGGGTTAAATTTCCTTTAACTTTGGATTACTTGTATATGTAAGCATACCCCTTATTGCAAATGTTGTCTTTGTCAACCTTTTAAGCTGCATATTGTGCTATGTGTATATTTTCTGCTATAAATATAATTACTCCATTATTGAAATGAGATACTTGTTTATATTTATATTATATATACATCCATTATATTTTTGCAAAACTATGAGTAAGATAAAAACTTAAAGTCAGGTAACTTAATAATGGATCTTTTTTTTACCGGACTATTAATTTATTGTTGTATGACTAAGATTCACATACTAGTGTTTCACACCCGTGTTAAGAAAATAATCTCACTAAAAAGTTTTGCGAATGTTGTAACAGAATATGATGCAACACATCAAGTGTCTAACACATCTATTAGAGTGATGTTATTTGTCCCGATAGAATTGATCGCGAACGGTTCACGAAGTGAAATCAGCCAATTAAAATTGTTTCTGTCCGGAATAAACGGGAGGTAATGAGGTAGTTTTTTTTTTTTGGATGATACATGGGGTAGCTAAATGTGAGATCGTGAAGTTTTCGCTGGGATTTCTTTCGCTAAAAGTAGCAATTCCTATCTAATATTATATATCTTAATGTCTGATAATGTGTTTACCTAATTAACTTACATCTAATATTCTCCTAAAAGTAAAATAATCAATCAGGAATCCATACACTGGTTTTCACAAGACAGTTGGACACAACAAATAGAAATTAATTAAAAAGGGTTAATAGTGTTTTACCCCCGTAATATTGGCCATTTCCTGTTTTCTCCCCTGTAATTTTTTTTTAGATTTCATCCTTGTAATTTGAAGATTTTTTGGTTTTGGACCTTCATGAAAAATTTCGCCCCTTGTAATTTGAGCAAATTTCAGCAAATTTCGGTTTACCCCCCTGTAATTTGAGCAAATTTCGGTTTATCCCTTGTTAATTTGAACAAATTTCGATCTACCCCCTGTCATATCATCGATTTTGTACAGTCAAAAATCATCAAGGTCCAAAACCAAAAATCTTCAAATTACAAGGACGAAATCTAAAAAAAAAATTACAGGAGGGAAAACCAGAAATGACCAATATTACAGAGAGTAAAACACTATTAACCCAATTAAAAATGGCCTTTTGGCAGCAGAATAAAGCAAATAAGAATTATGTTTCTCTGATTGTGCAAATCAATGGATATTTTGTGAAACTCATAGAGGGACAAAGGATGGTATCCCGTCAGACTAGGACATTGTCCCCTTTCATCTTACTAGTTTGGGCACGGGGATATAAATGAAGGGTCACATTTATGCATGGTATTACGATGGATATGTCAGAATTACGGTGATCCACCGTAATTTTGCAGAAGTTATAAAATGTAGCTTTTAAAAAATCAAAGTGGATATAGATCGTCTTGATTTTGACATACCCAATATGATGTCAATCATAGACTATACTAGTATCATAAATATTTACGCAAACAGGACTATATTTTCATGTAAATTTGATAAGATGAATGTGACATATACTAGCACGGTGTGGTTCTATATAACATATTACTCCCTCCGGTCCTTATTATAAGAAGAAAAACCAAAAAACATCAAAACCAATACACTCATTAATTAGTGTAACTTTTTGAATATTTTTACAAATATACCCTCATAAAAAATTGTGAAGCATTAAATACAACTACTAATTTTAAAAAGAAAAACATTAAATAAAGGGTATAAAAGTCTTTTAAACAATAAATACACCTTAAAAGTTGTGATATTTTCTTATAAATAGGACCAAGAATTTTTTTGAAAATTTTCTTATATATAGGACCGGAGGAAGTAATATTCAACATAGGGTGTAGTTTCTGTGAAATTTAACTCTTCTCATGTTGGATCTATCAAAAAACTCCCTGGCACTTATGTCTTTTGGTATGAAGCAATACTTGGGATTTGATGATGTGAGCAATTTCACACATATACATGGTTAGTATGTCGGTAGTGGTCGTTGGATAGAGATTAAATGACTTAACTTTTAAGCATATTTTAATTTTTAAAAAAACTGAAAAATCCCAACACGTTGATTGCGTAAATGAGCTGATTTTTGAAAATCCCAACACTTTCTAGTGTCCTATTGCATAGTTTTGAATAAAATTCATTCAATTTTCACAAAAACAATTCCAACATGCTTTTAGTAATACACACAAGTTGGTCATTTCATCGGTCATGACATGACATAAGAAAAACAAGAAAACAACTAATATTCTTTTTATTTTAAATAGTTTGCTCTCTGAGTTATAATTAGTGGCATCAATGTCTTTCATGATCATTTTTAAAACTTGTCTATTTTAAAATGCTTGTAGTAAGTAGTTGACTCATCTCACAAGCCATCAATCAACTAATGTTGAAAGGTTAAATTTAGTGAAAGATTGATTAATTACATTCGCTTAAAACGTGCATTATCTATCATGCATACTTTTTAAAAAGGAAATATTAACCAATGTCCTGAGTACATTTTTTAACAACCTTAAATAAAAGTAAGATTTCGTAAGTTTTTATAGAAATTGATGAATTTAATAATTGAAAATTGAACTATTTGATTTTTTTCAATAAATATTTTCGTTATTAGAAATTTGTAAAGAGTACTCTTAGGACACTGGTTAGCAAGACTTTTAAAAAAGATTACATTTATGCCTTTATTAAATATTAAATATGGAACAAAAAGATGCAGCCTCCAGTCAAACATTGATGGTCATGCAGGCTAAATTAATATTTATTGGATTTATTTGATGTATTATGCAATACTACTATAGTTGGAAATGGATTCTCTAACCTTCTCCCTCTCCTTATCACTCTGATCCACTAAGTCAAACTTAGAGTGAAACAAATAAACGTGATGAGTTTCACCATATGTATAATAAGTACAATTTTTTTCATATTTTTTCAATTAACATGGACTTTATATGATGATAATGAGAGATGAATATAACATAACCTCCAATTCCAAATCAAAATCTGTACAATGGATCCTTACAACCAGCGTTCCTAATTTAACAACATAGAAAAATATTTATTCTCGATAAAAAAAAATTAAATACTAATTAAGTCCTAAATAGGTTTACTAAGAATCCCAACACTCCTCTCTCTGCATCTTCAACTGCTTGTAGAAGTTTCCAATGAAAGCTTCAGCTTTTGCAAAAAGTTCTTGTCCATTTACACCACAAATCTCATCTTCTACTTCAACTTCCTCATCCTTCACATCTAAATCATCTTCTCCATCTTCTATATAAAAAATACTTGGCATTGAACGACATTTTTTCACCTTATCAACTTTAGTAACACCATCAAAAACAATCTTGTTGGCAGATGCAGATTTTTCAACCACCTTAGGCTTCTTTTCATTTTGTTCTTCTGAAACAGAATATGCATTGTTTATTATGTTACATGCTTCTTTCTCTTCTTGTTCTAGCATTTCATGTTTCGGTTGTGTAACAGAAACATGATGCTTTTTGTCTTCAGAAGGTTCAGAGAACACCGACAGAAGACCGGCTTCAGCTCCAAGTGCAATGATAAGGATGTTGAAGATTAAGTAAAGGTAACTAGGCCTAAGAAAAGAAGGTAACAAGGGTGTGATCACAAGGAGAAGAAGTAAGATAGAGAGAACTATAACTTGAGATTTATTAACTTTGTTCATGGTCTTGATAATAGAGAGGAAAAAAAGTGAATGAAATTTTGAATGACAAAAAAGATGAAGGGAAATAGACTTAGTGGTATAGGAAAAGTAGTAGGAATAATAAGCATGAGAATGAGTGTGGGGTTCTAGACATATATATAGAGGACATAAAGGTGGAAGGGAGTGATAGAAGTACAGAGACAAATAGTGGAACTTGTTGGTTACATAATTGTTGTTTTGAGAATAAGAGTTATTTTACTTATCGCTAGTGTTAGTCTAAGAAAGAACAAAAGTATTGGTGAGTGAGGAATGGAAATTTCTAAGAAAAAATTACTCTGTTACGCAATATTTTAAAAATGAGGTCGAATAGGTCATTTTAATGAGTTGAATCGAGAATCAGTCATTTCACACTTGGTTCATTTAGTTGAGTAAAAAATTGTCACTTTCACAATTGGTATATTGTCCAAATTTTGTTAGAGACCGATTGAGTTGGATTGAATCTGAGTTAAATCAGGTTGAACAATGGTTACAACTTTCAAACACGGCAAGTTCAACCATATAATTTGTCATTATGTTAAACTATGGTTGAATCAATTGAACTAATTATATCATGATCCAAAGCTCTCATTTGTATCTGTTTTTAAAACATTGCTTATCCAGTATAAAGGTAAGCGGCAATCAACAAAAAAATCATTGTTAAAAAAGATTGATGAAAGTGGTGGATTAAGGTGGAATTGTGGATTGTAGAAGCAAACAAGCTATGTTTTGTCTGTCATGCAATACGTTGAGGTCAATTATTTGTGAGTGCCTACCTGATGAGCAGGTGGATAGCTAGGCTGTTGATTGATAAAAAATAGTTCTACATATATATTTTATTTACCAAATTGATCATAATAATATCACATGATTTAACCCAATTTGGATAAGAGTTGCTACTTGCAAACCAACTTGTTAATTTATTTTATGAAGAATATATCAAAAACGTTACCAATATTGTCAGCAAAATCAATAACATTATAGATATTTATTTAAACAATTGAATTAACCATTTTCTTCTTCTCTTCATTCTTTGGTAATATTGCAGCAGGAGCTTATTAAGTGTATAATAAATCTGTATGACATATTAGAAAAAAAAAAATTAAGTTGATTAGTTGAGTTTGGCACAAATATTAGGGCCATGTGACATTATAACATTTGCAAGTTGAAATTAAACTTGTTACAACATGATTAAATGAGATAACAAGGAAAGGACAAGAGAATATGCAAGAGGGGAATTGGATTGAGTGTTATTGGATGTTGTTTGATAAGGCCGGTGAAAGGATATATATATTCCCCCACCTTTTCATTTTTTTTTTTTATAAGCTAAGGAACTTGAGTGTAAACTTGTTTTGAACCCTTCTATTATTTCCATTGTCTTTTTCCCTTGGGTCTTGGCCCTCATTGCAAAGGTTCTCCTCGAAGCAGGTCTCACAATCCATTTCAGCGTGGATACCACAAAAAACATGTTTATACAAAGTTAAATTTAGATTAGAGAAGACATGTATGTTGCTAATGGTTTAGGTCAACCCAATTCACCCCAAATTTTTGGTTTAATGTATTTTTTAGTTTGATTTAAACTCGAAGTAATGTTATTTGAACATCTAAAAATCAACAATTATTTGACAACGAGTATAAAATTACTCAATTTATAACTAATGATGTGACAATGAAAAAGAGAAACAACAAATTAAAAAATAAAATACTATCTATGCATTATATTTCTACGGACAACCAAAAGTTGTCAATATAACATTTCTATTTTTCTATTGCATTCAACAATTATTATTATATAAATAAATCATAGTTTACAAGGGGCTCGATAACTTGCAGGACAAATGTTTTCCTTATAGGTGCTCCTCACTTTTTCTCATTTTTGTTTTTCTCTGTTTCATCACTTCAATATTAACGGATGTCATTCAACAATATATTGCTCTTTGTATGTCTCAGAAGAAGATGAGGCACAAGAATATAAGTGGAGAGATCCTGTGTGAGAAAATGAAGAAAGAAGATGAGTTATGAAAATTTAATTTTAAGATAAGGATGTTTTATTGTTTTTAGGGTGTAACTAGTTTTTTAATGGGTGTAGTAGAAAAAATCAAATTTAATTGGATTGAGCAACCGGCTTAGTCAAAACCAACTCAACCTATGGATTCACATGTATTTATGATAGAATTTACATCGTTTTAGAGTTTGTTTGGTTTAAGTGTTTTAGAATGGAGGAAAGGAGAGATAATATTTTAATTCTATGTGCTTAGTTCTTTTTTGTTTACGAAGGGAGATGATGGAAAGGGAGGGGCGCCAAATCCTTCATAGCACCATTTTTTGTTTCCCTTTAAATTGGGTTTTTATTTTAATAGGAGGAAAAATATGATGTTTATATTTTTATTATATTTTCAAAATTATCCTCAATTTTATTTTAGATTTTTAAAATTGTCTGTGATACAAATTTTAAAATTATATCTTTATTTTTTCAATTTTGTTGTTTGTCTCTCCTGATTTTGTGTGTCATCTCATCTTCCTCTGTTTTGTTGTTGCTTTTCTCTTTTCATGATTAACTTTTCTATCTTGACTGTCTCCCTCTTATTTCTTGTTTGTTTGCTTTGTTCGTGATTTTTTTTGAAAGGTGCTTTGTTCGTGATTTGTTGATTGCTTTACCTTCATAGTGTATATTTGATTCCACTTTTAGAGGGATCAGAATTAATTATGAAAGTGTAGAATTGATTTTGACTTGTTTGTTATTTTTTTAGTATAATTGATTCTGCCTCCAGAATTGTTCTACTTGAAGCTAGAATTTGTAGTTTTTAATTCTAAAATTGACTTTCACACACATATTTATAATTCAACTCACGTTCACATGAATGAATCTAAGCAGAAACTACTTTTAATCAAAATTACTTTTAATCAAAATCAATTTTCTCCACGGCATAACCAAACACACGTTTATATATTTTCACGATGATTGCTTTGCCTTATCTTCTTTTTTTCTTTTCTTTTTTGACAATGGTCTTATCTCTTCTTTTGTGAAATTTAAGTTTTTGTCAAATTGTTTTTTTTTTCTTATTACCTTCTTTTTTATTTTCCATGCAACGACTCGATCAAGGTGTCACTTAAATTTGCACGAATTATATTGAGAGTAATATTTTTTTGTACTTTTTTTATACAATATGTTTTGTACTTTAAATTCATGTTACATGAAACTTGAGATTGTCATATTTTTTTTGTATGTTCGAACTTTTCTTTTGTCATGTATTTAATTAGTTTTAAGAATAAAATAGTAAATTAATTTTAAAATCTCTTCCCTCCCCTTTGAACAAAACACTTTTTTAATTAAAATATATATTCTCTTCTATTTTAAACTAAACATATATTTAATTAATATATTTTCCCTCCCCCCATCCCCTTCGTTGAACCAAACAGACTCTAAGAATTTTGGATTTAAATAGCCACACAAAGAACATGTTATATGTAGGATTGAGATATTATGACTTTGGAATTTCGATCCTCAAAATATTTTTCTCTTCTGTTTTTTGGTCGATATCAACATTTCTCTCTAAGTCAACCGACAACCATGCCAAAGTCCATCATCCCTCTACCGATTCTCCCCTCTTTTTTTCTACGTTCAAAGCCTAAGTAGCTCTTTTTTTTTTTTTAAATTGAAATTGCTCTTTAGGCACCCATGATTTATTCTCACGCATTATGGATTGATGAAATTATCCCCAATGACAGTTAACTATCGCTCGCTGGTAAACGGTAGTTAATCGTCGCTCTAGAAATGGCAGATAACTGTCGTTGCCAGGAACGGTAGCTATGCATGAGTTCCAGAGAAAATTTTTGTTCAAACATGAATGCACAACAACAACAACAATAACATACATTCAACATAATTTCAACAACATGGTTCTCACGTCGTCGTTCATAAGCTTCATCAAGGTAAACTGGACGCTTTCATCTAAGTCGATCGATGAACGAAGATACCCAACATTGTTCACCCTCTTTGTGTCTATGTGGTAATTGTGTCAACAACTAATTTGGTTTAGATGATCCTTTAAGCCAGACAGTGTGACATCAACTCAGACCCTAAACATATTGGTCCCCCCCCCCCCCCCCCGATGTAGTAAATCGAGACTAAGTTGGTGTTCATACCTACTAGATAAGTGTTCATTATTGCATGGTGTGGTTTGCAAATGAACCAAACACACCAATTTATAGAAGTTTTTGTGGTTCAGGTATTTTTGTCAATTCTAGATGCTTGAGAGCAAACGACAGGTGCCTAAAGAGCAATTTTCCTATTCTTCTTTTTTTTGTCAAAAAACCCAAATAGCTCTTTTTATTCATGGACTTAACATGGGCTACTTGTTAAAGCCCTTCACAAAAATTTGAAACTATTCTTTAAAAATCTAGCAATTGCTCAGAGACACCTTGAATTTCTGAAAATATCATAAACGGTAGTTAACTACCGTTCACTAATTGTTTCTATCACCCCTATGAAAAATCTTGTTATATTGATGTGTTGAAAATTATGTGTATTAACGAGTATTTTTCTAAACTACCAAACATAGATGTATTGTTTACGTGTTTTTGGTATGGTCTTTAACTTC
Source organism: Medicago ruthenica (assembly GCA_018208015.1). NCBI lineage: Eukaryota > Viridiplantae > Streptophyta > Magnoliopsida > Fabales > Fabaceae > Medicago > Medicago ruthenica. Next base: position 22,022 of record WNNG01000341.1, read on the forward strand.
AAATTCTTTTTTTTGTGGTTATAGCAAATTTTGAAAAAATTATGGATTTAAGAAAATAATTGGTTGTTAAGTTAAAAGACATACATAAAACATCTAAAGAAATGCATTTAAACTTTGTCAAATTCCATCGTCCCAACAAGAGTCACATAGTGAATTTATACGTGAAACTACTACTACGAACTTTTTTATATAAATGAAAATTTAAACTAGAAAAGACACTTTTATAAGACTATAAAGAATACCAATCTCAAAAGTATTTATGTTGGAATTTATATTTAGCTTACGATGTTCAAAGTTAGAGCACCACAAAGAACATGTTAAAGGTGGGATTGTAATATACTTTTCTCCGTCCCTATTTATAGGAGTAGTTTACAAAAAAATTTTGTTCTTAAATATAAGATTATATACAAATTCCTAGATGTCTTGATTACTCTTTTTCCAAATATACCCCTTATTAATACTATCAATTTGTCTTGATATATGAAAAGTTAACATTAAATATATATTTAATTAAAGGTAATCTAGTAATAGTCACACACATTTGAGACAACTTTATTACTCCAACAACTTTTCTTAATACACGTGATTTTTTTAAACTACTCCTATAAAAAAGGACGGAGGGAGTATTATTATGATTTTGGAGTTCCAACCCTCTGAGCATTTGGGAGCAATAGTTCTCAACTTTAGTACATTTCTAGAAAGAAAAAAACACACACAAATGCTACATGATGACGTAATTTATTCCAAATTAAACGGGTAATGTACTCATGGATGACGTGATTTATTCCAAATTAAAGGAGACACTATGTCAGTGTAGATACTCATTCAATAAAAATTTAAGGGTTAAATATGTTTTTGGGCTCTATAAAATTTTTAAATTTCAAGTTTTAGTCCCTATAAAAGTTTTCATCAATTTTTGGTCCCTAAAAATTTTTATACTACTACTTATGGTCACTGTTATTAAATCAAATAATGTGTACCCTTCATATTTTTTTAATGAATTTTTATCGAGATGTTTATAGTATTATAACAATCTCTTCTACAAAGAATTTGAATTTTTTTAGCAAGATATAAATTAAATATGAATTTTTAAGCGCTAAAAACTTAAAAAAATCATATTTAATTTATCACTTGTTAAAAAAAATTAAACTTTTGCAAGAGGGATTTTTATAACGTACTAAACACGACCACAAAAAATAATACAAAATTTTGAAAGATACACATGATTTTACTTAAATGCAAGGACCCTATTATAATTATTGTTAGAATGACCAAATATCTCACAAATGCTACAACAGAACCGTGAACATTAGACAAATGTCCCCTAATACCAGCTTTACCCAGGTTCTTGAATTGCTGCCAACTACATTGAGATTTGAGAATAATTTGATTGTTTTAAGTTTTGAACCAATATAAGTAACATGCCAAAATCTCTCCCCACACCCCATCTACATATTAACACTGTCGACTCATTCTCCTTTTGTTTTAAATTCAAAGCCCGAATTCCTCTATTAATGGACTTAACTTTGGCCTAGTTTACTCTTGAAAATTGCTCTTCCCACAAACAAATTTGCTCACTCTAAAAAAAAAAGACGAAAATACCCCTGCATGACTTAAGTCACGCTCGACCTTTAACCTGCATGAGTTAACTCGCACTGGTCTTTAACCTGCGTGAGTTAACTCACGTTGACCACCGTCCACCTGCGTGACTTAACTCACGCTCGCTATTTTGGTCGGTGGCCAAGCGTGACTTAAGTCACGCAGGTGGACGGTGGCCAGCGTGAGTTAACTCACGTAGGTTGAACGGTGGTTTGGACGGTGGTCAATCAGGGAGGAGCAATTACTTCCTTCGACTAATAGAATTCAAGCAAAAAACCTATAAATTGAAACCTTTTCTTTTTTCTCATTCTCATTTCTTCTCAAATATTCTCCCATCTCCCATTTCTTCTCTAAAATATTTTTTTTTTAAGTTTTGTTCCTATAGGCGTAAACGACCTCAAATTCCTTCGTCAATTAATCATAATGATCTTATGTTGTTTTTTTATGACGGTGATTGAGAGCATTATATTAATCGAGGAGGAAATTTTTGAGTCCTGTTAGGATCATTATGATTAATCGACAAGAATTCGGCCTGAATGTGTTTTACCGCTAGCGGTAGAGGTGGTCATGGCGGGTTCGTCTACCGCCCCCTACCCCAAGAAGATTGGTCATTATGATTAATCGATTTTTTTTAAAAAAATTCCATTGAATTATGGTATAATAATCATTGTATTTTTACCTTACCTTTGGTGGCCTTTAACCTTGCATTTCTCTGTGGATAAAGTTTATGTGCATTATTGGGTTTTTTTCTTTAAATTTTGAACAAATATTTAAACATTGTCTAAATAATTCTTTCAATAGAAAATATGAAGGTACTTGATTGAACCATGCCCCTGGCCCTATGGTGCAATACCAACTAATGGAGGATATGAGTGACACTTACATATATTGCTAGCAAAATAAGAATTTGATATTTTCTATGGAACTTAATGTTGTTATTAACTAAAAATTCATAATTTTTTTTTAACAAGTCAAAATGCATCGTATTTGGTGGAGTTGCACTTCCTTATATATGTAAGTAGAGTTTAGGCAAGGCTAACCTAGCTGTAATCAAATTGTAAAACAGTAAAAAAAAACTAATTGTTACACATTTGGTATCACGTTTTATTATTTTATATTAAAATTGTTTTTACTCAAGAGTGTAAGCTTCCTCCAATATACTCATTCCGTTTTAAAATGAGTGTCATTTAAGATTATTACACACAGATTAAAAAAGAAATAAAATAGTCAAAAATCATAGCAATTTTACTAAATAGCCTTACTATTTTTACGAATGTTATTTTCATGTTTACAGCAACAGTAATTACTTGTCAAAGTTATATTAATGGCAGAGTATCATTAAACCAATTAAAATGTGTGTTTCTCATGCATGCACATTTCCTTTGTGGATTTCACATTTTTCATGGTAATAAGCCAAAAGATGTTTACGGCAGCTCGCATCACATATTTTCTGACTTGCTTAAAGTAGTACTTTAATGAGGGGTAAAGATAGAAAAAGAAAATCAATTGTTCGTTGAAAGTTTAGAACGACAATTATTTTAAAACAATTTTTCTGTTGCTAAAACGATATTTATTTTAAAATGGAAAATAGTATTTTGTTTTTCAATATTTCACATGACTTTTTAGCTTTCAAGCTAACACATAATATTTTACTTTGTGAAAAAAAAAAGCACCATCCGAAGAGGTGCTTATTGTTGGTTTTCAAGTTACCTGCCTGGACCCTCTCAAGTTCATTGGTTTTTAATATTTATCTCATAAGTTAAATAAGTTCGAGAACTCCATCCGAAGAGGATCCAAATACAAATAAGAACTTCGAAGGAAAGTTTAGGGATTAAGGTCGTTTAACAAATTAAAGTGACATTGTAATTTTGCTGAAAAATTAAAAAAAAATTGTCTTTTCTAATATTTTAGCGACACACATGAACTCCGTAAAATTCATCCACAGTTCAAATATTTATTGAGATTTAAAAGGTATGGTATGGGCAATTGGGATAAGTAGGGTCGTTTAAACATCCAAGTAGAGGAAGAGTTAGTACAAGTGCTTGTCTTTTTCTAGGCCCCAAGCACAAGAGACAAGCATGAGGGGTTCTTACCTTTAATTTGCCCCTTAGGAATGATCCCTCCCTAGATTCCGAATCTTGCACGCTATTTCTTTTGATCTTTTTCATTAACCTCCCTTCTCATCATTTAGATCCAAAAGTAGTATAGTTCTTTTTGTTCAAAATATTGTTTGGGGGATATTCTTAACGACAAATTAAATTCTTATTGTATCTAGATGGAAATTCAATACTCCATCGGTGTCATGATAAATTCTTATGTATATATATAATTATATGTTTATAATTTATGTTTTGTAGATTTTATAATATTTTATGAAATTTCAAGAAATAAACTAAGAGTGAATACAAATATGCCAAAAAAATCATTATACAAGGTAATTTAAATTATTGTTGAACAAATGCATTTTATATGTTTTTTAGTTTAGCTCAACAACACTATAAATTCATCCATTCAAAAACAAGCACAACTCCTAAATTAAGAGATATTTGGGCACTTTCACATAAAATGATAAAAATATAAAAAAATAGTTTAGTCACAACAATCAACATAATTTTATTTTATTTTATTTTATTCTCTTTTAATTTTTATATTTGTGTGTGTTTCTAAATACTCCAATGTGCGAGCTTCCAACTTTGAGCTTTTACTTTCAACTATGCATCCATCACATGGAATTGAGGACCAGTGGACTATATTTGTGGGGTCAGGAAGGACCCATCCCTAGAGACTGATATTTTGGTGGCCATTCATTTCATGAGGAAGTTTCATGGACTAGAGTTTTCTGTTTGTTGCTAGAGATAGAGAAAGTGCATAGCTTTTTCCATGTGTGTTAGGTTGCCACTCATTCCTCATCAAATTCAAAGGGGAAATGGACAAGCTAGTTCAACGCAACGAGATTTTAAGTCCACAAAAAATTCTTATAATTTTAACGAAAAACAATTATATATATTGTTGTGAAAGATAGGATTTACGTGTATTTATTTAAACGCATCATTTCTTTCTTCTAGTGCAAGTTTAACGTATCATCGGGGATCGGTAAGAAAAAATGGTTGCTGACATAAACGCCATCGAAATTGTTATATACCGTCACAATAGTGGAGGATATAACTGTCCTTCACTATATCAAAAAAGTTTCATTTTACCAACTTCACGTCTCATTTTTTTTTTTGTTTCATCCAACTTCACATATCTTTAGTCACTTGGATGTCATTAACATTTGTGACTTTAATGCATTTTAAATGAGAGATGATAGTAAATAAATAATTAAAATAAATTATTTAGATGAGAAAAAATGATTGATCAAAAGAGACATAAGAACAATATCATCAAAAGCTAATGTCACATAAATACTATCTCACTTATCATATGTGAGAATATGTACCGAGATCGATCGTATGGTCTAGCTTACTTTATGTTGGGACCATTAGTTTTTTAAATAAAGAATGTTAAGACTTATTTAGACATTTTGCACATCTAGCTCATTCACCTTCTTTCAGCTTAGGTGTGATCAAATTTTCTTGTTCTTTATTAGACACATCATTTGTAATGATTCTCCTGACGTAAATTCCTCCGGTTTGGATAGTTAATGAAATTACATAAATAGCAACAAAAAACAATTGCAAATCATAAAAAAAAAACATTTTTGACATATTAAATCGACGTAAACAAATATAAATATTTTTTATATTTTTTTGTTAGATTTTATACCTTGAATTAAGTTATAATTTTGCTGAAATTTCGAGTAATTTAAAATTATTAACCTGTATTTAATTTCCATATACTAAATATATTGTTATAAATTATAATTGAAATATGATATATAAGTCAAATTCTTTTAAATGTCATGTTAATAATCAAATAATGAAATAAGTAAATTCTTTTGCGTATAATGGAAGCAATTCCTTAAAACCTAGGCCTCATTCATACTAGTCAAAACTCATCACCTCAAGACCAATCCCAATGGTTTGATTAATCAAGTAAGGACAAATTTCTACATAAAAAAAAAATTGGTTCAAATCAATGGCGATTCCATCCAATTTGATCAAAGAATTGATAGAGGTTAAACCATTTGAACTGATTCTAACAAATAGGAATGATAACAGACCGAACCAAATTATGCATACAAAACTCAAGTTTAGACCTATTTCATATAACTCATAATTGTATTTAAATATGTAATATGACATATGTTTTAAATTGTAACGCAAAAAAATGTAGAGGATCAATTTGAATTTCACTCTTAAATAGTATTTAAATATCTCATCAATTTCATTTGGGGTCCGCTTTTGAAAAGGTTGATATGTACATATAGCAAAAGTAGGGGAAAATGAGTTTTGTACGGGCCCACCAATTTTTTTTCTTCTAGCGTGTTAAAAACATACTACTATTATCAAAGGGAAACAAGAAAAAGAAAAAACAAAGAAGAAAACAAATTATGACCGGGGAAAAATGTAGAAAATTGAGTTTCTTGGCTTTCTTTTTTGTTACATTTTTAAAAGAGGACGTATTTTTATTTTTCTTGGTACAAGACCACCTAATTTTAATACCATCTAATTAATTTGATAATTGAATTAAATCAGACGAACTCCTGCCTATTGTGTTTCTTGGCTTTAACTTTTGGGTTCACAATAAATTAATTTAGATGTTTTCTATTTGGTAGAAAATTGAATCCAAAAATTATATTCTTTTCACTAATAACTTTTTCCATTCAAAATCAATTCTAAATAAATATTTTGCAAACAATTGAATAGAATCGGATTCGCAATAAGTTGATTTAATTTTAAATATATGTTTTCCCTCAAATAAATTTTCACAATTGAACCCAAACATTATATATATATATAGACACACACATATATCAAGAAACACAATTTTCAAGATTTTTTCCTTCTCATCATAATTTTTTTATATTTGACAAATAATTGAATAGAATCGGATTCACAATAAATTGATTTACTTTTAAAAATATTTTTTCCCTCAAATAAAATATCACAGTTGAACCCAAACATTATATACATCAAGAAACACAATTTTCAAGATTTTTTTCCTTCTCATCGTAATTTTTTAGATGTAAACACAATGAATTCTAATAATTATTGTGATTTATTCAGAAAAATTAATTCTAAAAGTATATAAAATCAATTCTAATCAATAACATCTAAATTTATCAAATAATTATTATATAATCTAGATGTTATTTGAGAAATATTAATTCTAAAATATAATATTTATTGTGATGTATTTAGATGCTATTGAAAATAATTAATTTATCTATAGAAATAATTTTAGATTTTGAAATAATTTATATTTTGTCTTCAAAGTTTGATTTGAATTTATTTATAGATTATATGAGAGGAAATTCTTCTTTTAACTAAAAAAATAAGTCAATTTTAGTGGTCTCAAATTGTGCTTGTCCAAGTCTTTTGTTTAATAAGTGCTCAAATTCATTTATGACAAAAAAAAAAACAAAAGTTTGGGGGGCATAAATCTAACTCAATGCGTTAAAAAAATGTTTTTTTAATACTTTGTACCAATAAAAATATGAGAATCTTTTAACGAGTGTGATGATAACAAAAATTATTTACTACTACACGAAAACACAAATCAGTTTTTGCATGACATAAAAAAACTCAAAATCAACAATATTGTGGCATGACTAATGTTGGTGGCATGACTAATGCTGGTGGCATGACTAGGCTTCGTTTGTAGTTTTCTTTCTGATAAAAAAAAACTCAATTATTTTCTCTAACAATCACTATTAAGTTTTAATTAATCTTAAACAAACAAGTTCTAATTCATTCCGTCTAAAAAAAAAGTTATAATTCATTCGCCTCTAAAAAAATCCTAATTCATTAAAATAAGTTTTCGCTTCATTGAATCAAATACTACTCGTTTACTCTTTTTACCCCTTCTAACGAAAAAAAACCACACAAATAATCCAAAGTTTAGTGAGAATATATTTTTATAGTTTAATCAATTATTTCTCAAGTCAAAATTCAAACTTGACACTCTAAGTTTGTTAGACTTAAGTTTATTAATCACTTAAGATTAAACAATTGTTATTTTTGGTAAACAAAATATCTCCGTTAGAAACCCTGCCAACTAATTCATCTAGATAATTAAAATCTATCATAAGAGATGACATCTTCTAACATATATTTTTTATACAAATCAACTAGAAACGAATCATACACTGAATATTCAAATATTTATCACTTTTGTCGCACTCTATATTACTCCCTCCGTCCCAAAATATAAGCAAAAATTGGTCAACAAAAGTTAATGTATTTGGTTCAAAATTTGTACCAAATACATCAACTTATGCTGACTCATTTTTGCTTATATTTTGGGACGGAGTAGTATCTTACAAAATTGATTAAAGCACACTTAGTCTAGAAACATGATTTAAAGGAGGGATTATTTATTACTAATTACTAGTAAAAAAACAAAAAAAGTGGTTTTCAAGAGTAATTGGGAAGTGGAGAGAGAGAGAGAGAGCAATAACCACCCACCAAAATTAATGAGAGACAGCCACTAACAATAGAGTCAAATCTTAAAAAAAGGAAAAGAAGAAGAAGTAGACACACACTCTTTTTCCTTTCTCATTCAAATATTTGTCTCTTTCTCACTCTCACTTTCCTCTCTTGTGAAATGTGTAAATGTTACACACACACACACACACTATACTAGGGGTGGTTACTTAGCCATTCAGTTAACAATCACTTGCTTAACACAAAAAAACACAACACCCTCCTCGTGCTTCATTCTAGTACAAGTATACCAAACTCATTCACAACCACATTTCCTTAATCTCTTTTCATTTTCTCTTATCTATATAACACTTTACAATCTCCGCCTCATTTTCTTCATCAAACCATTCATCTTTCTTCTTTTCCACAACACTAAATTTTCAAGAATTCATTCATAAAACAAAAGATATTTGAATGTTTGGGTTGATTCCCTGTATTGATACGTTGTAGACATCACGGCTTTTCTTAGAGTTTATCGGTCACTTTCACATGCCCGAACTGTACGACGTAAGGGTTGTTGTTTAACTCCGACTAACCCTTCGCCGCACGGTGGGCGTGGTGCTCTGCCTTCTGAAGGTGGTAGCCCCTCCGATCTTCTCTTCCTCGCCGGTGGTGGTGTCTCTTCTTCCTCTTTCTAATTTACCGTTTTTTAGTTTAACTCTCTGTTAGATTTTTACGACTCAAAACTATAAGCTAAATTTGTAGGTGCTTCTTCTTCTTCTTCTTCTTCTTCTTCTTGTTGTTGTTAAAAATACAAAAAAAAAAAAAAGTATTTTGTGTTTGGTTTGGTGAAAATGATGCTAAAAATTAAAAGGGTTCCCACCGTTGTTTCCAATTATCAAAAAGAGGAGGTTGGAGAGGCTGCTCCTCGTACTGTCGGAGGTTGTGGTCGGAATTGTCTCAAAGCTTGTTGTATTCAAGGTACTATTTGTTTTTTTTTTTTTTTATGTTTTTTGTTGTGCTTGTTGCCATGCATGTATTGTTATTTAGTTTGGTTATGGGCTTATAGATAATTTTTGTAGATTAATTGTTGTGATTGTGGTTTTTGTTTTGTTAATAGATGCAAAGCTACCCTTGTATGCTTTTAAAAAGATTGACAAAGTAACTGGAAAGGATTTGGCTATCCATGAGTGTCAAGAGGAGCTTCCTATGGCCTTTTTGGACTCGCTTGTTCTTGGGGAGGTGATTATTGAATTTTGATTATGGAGAATGATTAAAGAGTTCTTTTTGTTTTGGTTATCTTTTTGTTTAAAAGGTCTTTTACTCTTTTCATTTCAGTGGGAAGATCGCATGCAAAGAGGCCTTTTTCGTTATGATGTTACCGCCTGTGAAACCAAGGTTTGATACTTTGATTCTTTGTTCTTTTTTGGGGAATTTGTGTGTTTGTGTTGTGCTTTTTGGAGATGCATGGATATACTTTGATTCTTTGTTCTTTTTTGGGGGATTTTGTATATTTGTATTGTGCCTTTTGCAGATGCATGGATATACTTTGATTCATTGTTATTACTTACTGTGATTCTTTGATTCTTATGTACTTAGTTTTGATATGTTCTTGTGATAATTTTGGTGTAGGTGATTCCGGGTGAGTGTGGTTTCATTGCTCAGCTTAACGAGGGCCGACACCTCAAGAAGAGACCAACCGAGTTCAGAGTTGATAAGGTTCTTCAGCCCTTTGATGAAAACAAATTCAACTTTACTAAAGTTGGGCAAGAAGAGGTTCTGTTTCAATTTGAAGCTAGTGAAGATGGTGAAGTCCAATTTTATCCAAATGCCCCAATTGATGTTGACAATTCTCCCAGTTTTGTTGCCATCAATGTATGATTCTTAGCTTTTTTTCATATTCTAATTTTGTTGGTTCATTAAGGCTAGAGTAGGTGTTTTATATGATGTTGCTTGTTTATTTTCTTGATAACAGGTTAGTCCTATTGAGTATGGACATGTTTTGCTGATTCCGCGCATTTTCGAGTGTTTGCCTCAAAGGATTGATCATGAGAGCTTCTTGCTAGCACTTCACATGGCAGCTGAAGCTGCTAATCCATATTTTCGATTGGGTTACAACAGCCTTGGTGCATTTGCAACTATAAATCATCTTCACTTCCAGGTACTGGACATTGATAGCTTATCCTATTATGTCTCTGACTATCTTGAGATTATTGCTACAGTAATGGTCTTGTTGATAATTCCATTGCTTATCATTGTTCTGTTTCGGTAATCCAATTGAATTTGCTGATTTTGTTGGACATATGCAGGCTTATTATTTGGCTATGCCCTTTCCTATTGAGAAGGCTCCCACCAAGAAAATTGCAACTTCAAATGGTGGTGTGAAGGTATCTGAATTGCTGAAGTATCCGGTTAGAGGTCTTGTCTTCGAAGGTGGCGACACGCTCGAAGATTTATCAAAAATTGTTTCAGATGCTTGTATCTCCCTACAAAACAACAACATACCTTACAATGTTCTTATTTCTGACTGTGGAACACAAGTGTTTCTTTTACCACAGGTAAAACAACTCTCAAACTAATTTCCTGTTTGGATAAATAAGCACTTATCATGTAAGCTAGCTATCCTAGGGAGCTTATGGACATGGCATAAGCTGTTTTCGTAAGTTCTCCTAAACAGTCTTATAAATGTTTATGTCCGTAGATAAGCTCAAATAAGCCGATCCAAACAGCCCTTGACATAATTTCATAACGTCCTCTTTCAACTTTCATTTTCTTTTTTGGGTTTTTAACAAATAGTTGAAACAGTGTTATGCAGAGAAACAAGCTCTTGGAGAAGTGGATGCTGAGCTTCTTGACACACAAGTAAATCCCGCGGTGTGGGAGATTAGTGGACACATGGTTTTGAAGAGGAAAAAGGATTTCGACGAGGCGTCTGAAGCCAATGCTTGGAGGCTTCTTGCAGAAGTTTCACTCTCTGAAGAAAGGTTTCAAGAAGTTAATGCTGTTATCTTTGAAGCCATTGCCTTAACTGAAGAATTGGATGACAATGTTCAATGTCTTCCAAAAGATGATTCTGTCGACTCGAGCACATACCCTGCTGTGGTGGCTGGTTCACAAGAATGTGTTGTTCTACAGTAAACAAATTCAGTGGTTGTGCAGTGTTTAAAAAATTTGCTGAATTATGTCTGGTTGAAATAAGTACCTCTAATGGTAACATTTGCTTAAGTTCTACAATTATGATGTGCCTAATGTTTGTGTTTTGTATCAGAACTGTATTTTAGTTTTTGTCATGGCTTCACCAAGCCTGAAATAACAACTTCATGTATCTGTTTCCTTAGCAAATCAGACTGCACCTTGCTGTTAAGGATCATGTTTTATACCTTTTGTATTTCTGGCTCCACATTTGTATTAAATAAACGTGGCATTCTTATATTTGTAAATGTCTGTTGAAAAATTTGATGTGAATCTTCTTCTTTTGATGATATATTTTCAATGCAATTTGCCATTAAATACTGTGCAATTTATTATTTTTATACCAGGAAATTGAATACAAAATTCGTACACCTATTCAAGCATGGTTCGGACTATGAATTTTATCTTGGTTTATGTTTGAAAATTGTCAGAAAATGGTACATGCACACCTACTAATAATCTACTAATAATGAAAAGGAAAGGATACATACTTACCCATATTTCAGGCATTTGCTATGTTTGTTTAATATTACCCCAAAAAAAAAAAATTACATTCGTTTTGTCTCAGATTTTTTTGGGGTCAATAGTTTCTTTTCATGGATTTTGGGGTGAATGTTAAACTAAAAACACAGAATAATTTCGTATCCACATATATTTCATAGTTCAATTCAAACATATAACATAATTTCGTATCCACGTATATTTTGTTGAGTATAGCACATATATCCACAGAAGAGGGGTGGAGAAAAAGTTGAGCTAGGGAAGCATTGTGAAGCTCCCTCCACCCCCGCCCTTGTGTTTGGGCCAAACGTGTGTTAGGCCCCATTGTTATTGGGCGGTGCGAGGGACGATACCCTTCTGTAGTATGATTCATGGGTAATATTGTAAATTGAACCGCAATACTATATATATTGGTTGTAACATTGTAAATTATAATTCATCGCATAAATGAAACAGAATTATAACCTTTATAGTCGCCAGGACCGTTCCGATCAAATCGGAGGCCATGTGCTAATTATAAAAATAGGTCCCTAGTAAACAAATGCAAAATTTAAAAAAAAAAATTCATCATTTATTTAGATTGTAAATAACATAAAAAATAGGTGTCCTTGTAACAAATCAAATATAAAAAAATTGGGCTCCTAATAGTTTAAGATTTATATATTTTTAACATACTTAAACAACATAATTGTTTATTTGGTCCTTTGGTTTTCATTAACGAGTTTTGTCTCAATGTCTGCAGTTCGAACCTCACAATCAGGACTCACAAAATACACAATCCACTGCGCTACACCTCAAATCTTATTTATATAGTTCTACGCTTTGTATTTATATTATTACAAACTACCATTGGGCTATGAAAAACTGAAAATTTGGGCCCAAAAATGTGAGGCCCCGCACCATAGAGCTGGTTGCACACCCTCTGGGCCGGGCCTGATAGTCGTGGAGGTAGACACCATTTGTTAAACTGCGTGAATAAAGATCATATTTCATTGTCGTGTGATTTTCATTTCTTTTATACTTCTATAGTGGTTGTTGTTCCAACATATTTCATAGTTCAACTCATAGGTCCACTTCTCATTGCGGTGTCATTTTGATAAAAACTTACTAGTATTTAACACATATCTCAAATGAATAACTCTCATCGTGTCGGCCCAACATATTTATGGGTCTAAAACAAACATTTAAGTAAGTCTTTATTTAAGTCGGATTGTTAATTATTGGATAAAAAAAAAGCGAGTGTTATAAAATTTACGAGTCTATCTAATATATTGATATTATATATTTTTAATTAATGAAGGGAAATTCTTTTATTAATTAAAGTAATACTAATAACCATTTTACAATCTTCTGCAAAAGAATTCTAACTTAGTATCTCAAGGTTACAAGACTTCCCACTAAGGTAGCACCTTAAGTGTAAATATTAGAGTATTTTTAGAGTGAATATTTATTTTAGTCTAAGAGAAATTGAGACATAGTTTGGCCTAAGAAAAACAAAATGAACTTTTACCCAATGAGAAAAATATGAAGATGAATACAATCGAAACTTGTAAATCTCTAGGTTGACCAGTGCTGATGACTACTCACCACTTTTATGAAATTTTATGAATAATTGGTCACATGAGAATCTATATGCTCTTTTCCCATTAACGATAATCATCCAATGCGACCAATTCTATCAACAACAAAATATGAAAAACCAACTTTATTCTAATTTCTTCAATGTAATAATTTGTGTGAGTGCACCTATGTTTCACACACACACAAAAACGATGTACTGTTTGTAAGTCTGAGGCCATGAAGTGTATGAACTGCTCTCAAATTATGCATGCCGGTGTTCCACAAATCGAGTGTTAACTTGTAAACTCAGACGAGTTATGTTTTTAGGTGTCAAAATCGTGTTAACTCGGAGGTAAAATTGTTTTTTGTTGAAATCGAAATGTTTGACTAGTTTGAGCGAGTCAGCACGTGGTGAACTCGGTAAACTCAGGTAAAATTGTCAGATTTTACGAGTTAACACTTAAAAAACACATTTTTTTTTTAGTATTGTGGCATTTTTTATAGGTCCGTTTTCTGTTAAAGTCCAATTCCTTTTTTCAGGCCCAATAGCCCAAAGTACTTGTATTGTCTTTAGAGTTAACACTTTCTTGTCTTGTCTTGTCTTTCTTTCTTTTGAAACCTTCTTAAACGAACAACACAACACACAATATTTATGATTTTACGAGTTAATTTTGTGTTTTGATGCAAAGTTGAGCATAACACTTTATTATGGTGGTTGGGTATGTTTTGCCTTTATAATTAAGTCATATTTTGCATTATTGACCTATTTATAATATTTATATTATCTTATATATATCATGTATATAATAAATTTTATATAATTTCAATTTTTTATGCGACATAAGATATTCAGTTCCTAAATTACGATATTACTCTACCTTTATTTTTACGATTGATCATCACTTCAACTACTAAAAAGACTCACAATGCAATATTTCACCTAGTATCATTGTGTGTTTTAAGTTTTAACACAACAAACATGTCAAATCACATTTTACGAAGCAGTAGTAATTTATTGTTGTGACTCTAATTTCTATTTTAGTGTGTTAAACATTGTGTTATTATTTAATGTTGTCATAAAAAAGTTGGTTATTGAATTATTTAACTGTGTAAAATAGATTCCGGCTAAAAATAATTTAAATGTAAAGTAATTTATTTTTTGATGTATTCGTGCAAAAACAAAATGCCTCGAGTTCATATTAATGTGATAGTGAATTTCATAAGGTAGCTACCATCTTTTCAAGACATTGGAATTTTCATGGTTATTCAAGATTCAAAAGAGCACAACACCAACTATAACTCCACCTAAAGTAGTTATCATCGTTTCAAATGCATTGAGGTTCATAATAACTTGATTTAGAACTTTCTTGGGTAGTTATCATCGTTTCAAAAGATATTGCAACCTTTTGTCGTCGGACTTATCCACCAAGGGATTCGTGGAATTTCTATGGATTGCGTTGGGGGAAATCTACCAAAGCTAGGCAGATAGATAGAAAGTAGGGTAAAAAAGTAAGCATGAAGCTTTATAAATAATGATATTTCTTTAGAGTTTGGCTACTTGATTGATTCACTTACTTCTATAATGTCAATATTAATCACTACTGTTGGGATTCTGGTTCTAATTTATAGTCAACCTTTTTTTCCTGACTTTTAGCGGTAGTCAGTTGTCCTTGGAACTATCGCTCATGACTGGATCTTTATACATACCGGATCTTATATGCCATGGGAAGGTTACAATTCTGAAGATGTTGTACTCATTAGTGAACGTCTGGTCGAAACAAAGTTCCAATAAACGGAACCCACATACCATATTCTTCTCCAATCTGAGTTTTGCTCACGTCTCGGATGAATTCAAGGACATATTCAATTGGCTTCCACCGGCCTGGCAAGGAGGCTAGAGGAAGGAAACTGCTCCTAGAAGCAGCCACCCAAGAAAGAGTGCGTAATAACTCACTAATCGAGCGCTCTTGCACCGAAGATGAACGGGGCTAAGCGATCTCGCTTTCCCGTTGCTAGAGCCTTTTCCTAGTGCGCGGAGCCCCAACGAGGAAGGTGTTAGCCTTTTTTTTAGAAAGGAAGCCAACTCTTGTTTGACGTAGGGTAGAGTAACTTATTTCATTTCTGGGCTTTCCATCCGGGCTTTAATGCGGCTAGAGACGTGGAGCAGTCTTGCTTTGGCTCCCCTGACCGACCTCAGGCCTCCTGATCAAGTGCACATTCCCATAACAACAGCCTTATAACGAATGCTGCACGACTACGACTAGGTAAGCTCCCCTGCCGTTGCTCTGGTCGCGGGAAAGCCCATGGACATGGAATAGGCACAAGCTAAGGCCAACTCAGTCTTTTAGTCTCTACTAATGCGGGTGGGGTTCCAGAAGTGGACCTCGATCCAACCGAAAAACTTTTGTGTTAAAAACTTTTTAAAAGTTCTGTTAGGTTCTTAGTAGCAATCTACGACTTCCTCTCGCAGCATAATTAACTAAAATTAGTTGTAGCAGCTTCGGAATCTATGGATTTTGCACCTTCTAACATCTAGCTTTTATTGTTAAGCATTTCGGTAACTTTGACGGTTAAAAAAATGTCAAGTCGCTCATTCTTATTATTCCGTAGGTTATCCTTATCCTCTTCAATAGCATTTAAAACTTTGCTTATTATAAGCAGTTTTTCAGGTGAAGCTCTTTCTAGCTGGAGAGTGTAAAAAACATCATTAAGAATGCGTGTTTGAGCTCGTCGGTTAGTATGCAAAACGGCGGGGATTCTTTTAGTTAGATATTCAGCCGTTGGGACTTCTGCAGTAGGCCCCATGTCCACAGGGCCTTGCCCAGCTTCCCCGGCGCGGCGATTCCCGGAGCATTAGCCCCAGTTTCTTGGGCCTGGTGCCCTGGGTTGTGGCCCGTGGATGATTCGGACTCGGCATTTCCCTCTTCCCCCGATGAGGGGTTGAGGTACTTTTTCCAATCCACAAAACTCGAGTCGGATCCCGATCCCGCCCACATACCAAAAAAGGGGTTTCGCTAGTGAGGAAGGCCCGTAGAGCTAATCCAATTGCCCAGGCAAGTCCCCCCGCGAGGCCCAATTTGAAGGAAGCAAAGGATAAGGCGAGACCCCCCGGCCTCGATTCTTTTGCATAGTCCGGGTCCGACCGGGAGATAAAGACTACTTCATGCGCTACTTCAACATCTCATGGGAATAGAAATAGGGAATTGAATTCATTATAGGACTTCTTCTTTTCTGGCGAATCTTGATTGACTGACAGACGGAACCGATTCGGAGAAACAAGAAGCATGGCATGAGATACGCGGCGGCTAAATTTCCGATAGCGAATTACTTGACTCGATGGATGGAGGGCCCTCCAACTCAAGCACGAAATCAATGTTGAGTCAACAATCATCGAGACCAGCACCTTGTATATATAGGTTGGGGAAAAGCCCCTTGTTCTGTGACATGGACGCCCAACAAAACTCGGTCGGCTGGCCTACCTAACAGATGATAAGATTCTCGATCGATTTGATCGAATTTTGAAAAGTCTTTCTCATTATTCAGAACTGTGGAGCTTTCGATCAAGACGTTCTCGCCTCCCCCGTTTGGGCTCTCGCTCGAATCGGAACCTTTATGCGTTGGTAGGCTTTCGACTCAATCGAATAGCCGGGCGCCAATAAAAGAAAAAGTTTTCGCACGGGCTCATCATCTGATGCAGAACTTATTTCATAACCACCATCCATCACCAATCACATTCCACATCCCACTTCAAACTTATCGATTCCTCGGGTAGCCTCCTCTAGAAAGGCATTCCAGCTTCAGAGGCAGGGCAATCCACATCGATGCAATGAAAGTGATGGACCTACGACAATAACAGAACGCCCAGAATAATCAACTCTACACAACCGGGTGGAGGACTCATGTAAACTTTTTCCTGTAGGTCCCCGTTCAGGAAGGCATTTTTAACATATAATTGGAACAGAGGCCAATCTCGATTCGCAGCAATAGAGAGCAGGAGACGAACAGACTTCATCTTGGCTACCGGGGCAAAGGCTTCCTCGTAATCTATCCCATATGTTTGAGTAAAGCCTTGACTAGCCTGACCTTTTCCTCCTTTCTCCCACAAAGCTTCCCTTCACAACCAGTCCCATATCAAATTAGTAGAATTCGAGATGGGGAGAGTATAAATGAAGTAGTACGCCCGGTTCACCAGGTTCTACCACTGCAGGGTCCAATCATACTCAAAAGAAGAACCGGCTCAAAAAGAAGGGTTCTTACTCCGAGAAGACTTACCAAAAAGAGCCAAAGCGCTCAGGTCAGCAACTCTACCTTCGCCTACTTCGGAAGGATCCAATGAAAGTTGCCCAATTGCTTGAACATAGAACCTTTGTATCCGAGAGTAGACCTGTCATTCAAGAGCAAATTACCTGTCTTATCAATAAAATTTGCATTTATCCGAGATCTAGCGTGACATAAGAGATTTATTTCCTAAATTATGATATCACTCTACCTCATATTTAGGATTCATCGCTGCTTCTATATTATGCTACTAAAAAGACTAACAACATTCCACCTAGTATCTTTGTTTGTGTGTGTTTTAAGTTTTAACACAACAAATGTGTCAGATTATATTTTACGCATAAAAAAAATTCTTTGAGACTCCAATTTGTCTTTTAGTGTGTTCAACATTGTGTTATTATTTTAAGTTGTCACAAAAGTTGGTTCTTGAATAAATTTTTGTGAAGCTTCGGTACCTCTATTTTAATTTTTGTGAAGTTTTGGTACCCCTATTTTAAAATACAACTTTTCGGTACTCATATTTTAATTTTTTAAAATTTTGATCACCCACCCCACTTTGGGGTCAACTTTGATGAGGTGGTCAAACACATGTGAACATATTGAATCAAGTGACTTGTCCACATGTGCTCAGCCACATCAGTAATAACTTGAAGACGTCATTAAATCTGACTCCAAAAATAGAGTGGGGGATCAAAAGTCATAAAAATTTGAAAAATGGGGACTCAAAAGATGACTTTTAAAAAAGGAGTACAAACTATATCACCACCTAAAAAAGCATAACACCAATTATACAACCCCTAATATTAACTACTATATAAACTCACATTACAATATTCCACCTAGTTTCTTTGCTTTTGCGTATTTTAAGTGTTACCACAATACATGTGGCAAGTCACATTTTAAACAAAAGCTTAAATTTCTAGTACTTTTTCTTCTAATCTTTATTTAATTCTGCTTCAAGTTGAATTGTTTTTCCTTATAAAAGTTGATTATTTATGAAGATAAAATCAAGTAATAGCATTCAACGTAACGTTGGCGTAAACCAACCAACAACCATTTTTCTATAAACAAAATAAAATTCTTAATGCCTTGAGGTTCAAGTACCATTTCAAGTACTTTCAAGTCACATTTTATGAGCTATAACTTCAAGTACTTTTCCCCCTAATTCTTCGGTCTCTAGTTGAAATTATAAAGGTAGTTACCATCTTTTCAAAAGACATTGCAATTTTCTTGTGAAATAGTATTCCTTCAACATTATTCAAGATTCAAAAGAGCAAAACACCAACTATACCACCACCTAAAGTAGGCTATTTTGTCTCTTTATGAATAGGATTCATCATCACTTCAATATAAAGCTGCTAAATAAACTCACATTACAACACTCTAAAGCTGCTCACAAAAGAGCAAAAATTGTCACTGATCATACGACCAATTGAAAAACAAGGTTAAAGCAATTGTACAACTTTGAGTTACAACACCAGATCAAATTGAATTGTAAATCGGCCAAGCTTTAAATTGGTCGAATTATATCATTTAAACCATAAAAAACTCAAAACACTTGTGAAGTTGAGGGAAGCAACAGAATTACAACGAGTCAAATCAAAACATTGCAAAACATTCTCAAAACCTAGAGCATCTCACCAACACCTCTATATTGTCTTTAAGTGCTTAGAAAAAGATTTCAAAACATAGTTAAAAACATCATATCATGAGACGTCATCACACTAACATGGAACTTAATTTGATAAAAATGACTCTAACTTCATACATGCTTTGAGTATATATGCAGTGAGGAGGAGTCATTTTTCATATGTAGTTGTTTAATAAATAAAATTTTATACAAGGTCAAATAAGCCAACCATAGTTAGAATGAGACTCCCACCATCACAATCAGACATGTGACCAACATTTGAAATGAGATTATCTAAATTATAAGTTACTCTCCCCCTCCTCCTCACACATAACGCACTCTATGAAATCATCTACTTTCAATGTTTGTTTATTAAATTTGTGATACTGAACCACTTAATTTAATCTTCTATATTTTTTTCCCAATCTAAATTCATGATAAGTTGTAATATCCCGCATGTAATTCTTTCAGACTGCAGTATCAATTAATCAGGATTAAGAGGAATTAATTAAGAAAGGGGCATAAGGGTAATTTCATCTCACAAGTATATAAGCTAGTGTTCATGCATTTCTCTTCATTTCCTTCTCATTTTTCACTTGCTGAAGAACAAATACTCCCTCCTATCTCTCTATTCCTCTCGGCCTCCCTCCCTTTCTGATCACTTAAATTCATCAATTCCTCATTCAAAATAAATTCAATCCAACATGCAAGCTTAGAATCATGAACCTTGTAGCATTTTGATCACATGGTAGTCACTTGAATCATCTTCTTCTTAGCCTTGGCTGAGCCTCGCCCTCCATCCTTTGAGTAAAGGCCTTGCATGTGTGAATTATTGAATGCTTGTGGTTTGATTGTGTGAATAGAAGCAAGGATTGAAGGAAGAATCAATGACTGAAGCTTGGGTGCACAATTTTGGATTTGGAAGCTTTGAAAGTGTCCAGAGATAATAGTGAGTTTCTATAGCTAGAACCCAACATTTGGGATAGAATACGTATATGTTTGAGTGAGAAAACTACTATTAGGTCTAACTATTGCATGTTTAGATGCCCCAAAACGTGTTAATGATGTTGTTGTGTTTGTACTGGATTGAACTGCTGTTTTCTTACGTATGGCAATCGGTTACACAAAGCCAGGCTTGGGAAAAATTGAATTTTTACATTGTGTAACCGGTTACACATGTAGTGTAGCCGGTTACACCCCTCCCATAATGCCTAGGTAACCGGTTTCACACCGTATGCAACCGGTTACCATGTGTTAAAATGTTAAGAAAAATGGTTTCTCGCGTTGTGTAATTGACTGCCACAGGTTTTATAGTAAAGGTACAAACATAATGATACATCATTAATGCTAGAGAGAATGATTTAATGCCTTAATATAGCAGGGAAATATTACTAACCCAATGGGATGTATATGTTAGAATATGAATAAATATGATTACATATATTGTTTCAGTTAAGCTGTCTCCCTCGCAGGTTACAAATTTGGAGTTATGTTTCCAAACCTCTTTACCTTGTTTTTTACCTATTTACTTTTTGAGGACAGTTGTTGTCGCCCATGTCCCTGCTAGTGCACTTGAGTGTGTATCTGTTTGTCTCGTGTTTGAGTATGTTATCTTTTGATCAAAGTATTACTCAAATTTGTGTTACTTTACTTTTGAGTATTGACTAATGGACAATTTAGTCATGTTAGTTTGTGATATATTGTGCTAGAACATTGAGCACATATATGAATCTAGTTTGTATAACTTTGTTTCAGACAATGAGCATTTGTTTACTCTTGAATTATTGTTTATTTTTATTTGAATCTAGTATGTATTATTGAATATAAATTTTACAGATTTGAATTTATATCAAACTCATTATAAAATATTAATTTTGTGGCAATTTCTGAAAAAATTAAGCTTATAACCTCGTCTGAAAAACGTGGAAAATATTTTAAAGCAAATTAAATTATTAGTCTTGTGGCAATTCTCTCACAAATACTCGTTTGAAAAGTGCTGAGCATTGAAATTTAAAAGTCATCATCGAATGTTTAATTCCGTCCGAAAATTGTTGGAAAATTTAACTTAAATCTGTCCCAAAATTGTAGGAAGTTTTAACTGAATTCCGTCCGAATTGCGTAGGAAATTTTAACTTAATTCCGTCCGAAAACTGTAGGAAACTAAACTTAATTCCGTCTGAAATTCGTCCGAAGATTAGTCCAATAACCCACAAACTTAAATTTTAGACTTTGTGTGAAAGCAGTGGGAAATCTGTCTGAAATATATTTGGGACGAAATTTGGGACGGAACTATTATTTGCGATGCGGTTATTTCGGACAACGCCTTGTCTGTCCGAATTCCGTCCGAAAACATATTTTCGTCCGAACTCCGTGGGAAATGTCCGTAAATTCCGTCCCAAAACCGTTCGAAATTCAGTTTGAAAATGACCTTTTTTTAGTAGTGAAAATTAGGCTGGATGGGATTTTCCTAGATGGAAATCCACACGATAGTAAGAGGAGTTTTGGCTCTAGCCTAATGATAGGTATTTTTGTCGGATAGCTAGAGGAATGTTTCGAGGTTATTCCATCTGGCCATTCCGTAAAATCAATTTAGATTAACTGTATGTTACACGCTAACCTTAATAATATATGAATATGATATCATGATTTAGAAACATATAGTATACAGACTGTAGTTTTTTTTAAAGGCAAATATATAATATATAGAAACAAGGTGGTGGAAAACCCACAAATTACAAAAATACTAGTCAAAACCAACATGGGAGGCACAAGAGATACCCAACAGGCAAAGGAGAAAACACGAATAAAAGAAAACCACAGTTACTAAGTATGAAATAATAAGTACACCAAAAACCATCAACACTGTAACACCCCGATTTCCCCGCGCGAATAAGCACATAATATATCAGAGTATTTAACAAATAACGGGATGTCACAAAATCATGAAAACATAAAACATACTTATTAACAAACAGGCTCCTCAATATAACAACATCATGTCTGAAAATCTCTTTATTAGCAGCGGAAAATAATTATAATATCAACTCATAATCAGCACTATGGCATAAAAGCCGAAACATTTGTCATAATTCAAAACTCAACATAAAGTGAATACTTTAATAAAAATCAGCATTGGAGTTTATAAAGTTAACTCCCAAAAACATAAGACAAACGTATTCCCAGTGTTACATAATATCAGAGCATCACGACCCCAATTCTATATACCACTAGGTACTCCTCGTCTAAGCGTCACAGCAAGCTACTTCGAGTTATCTGCACATTGTCAATATAAAGACAATGGACCAACAAAAACAAAAGGGTGAGATATCAAACAATCTAAACGAAAGCATAATAATGAGCAAGTAAAAACATAAGCACAAGATCATACTTCATTATCTCACCAATCATTTTATTCATGTTCACACATCATTTTCATAAACAATCATCATCACCAATATTCAAACATCATCACATCAAGCACATCATGAACATCGCCACACGTCACGGTTATAACAATTTATCATCGACACATAATGCAATGAGACCCGACTTCACCTATATGCATGTGGTACCAAACGTCGCAAAATAATGCCAAATAGGGCATGTCAGGCCGGAGCCCCACGTCACTTTGCCAAACAAGGCTACGTCGCTTTACCATAATTTCAGGCCATCGTCACAAGATGCAATGAATGAGACTTCTAAAATGAAACAACAAAACACATGCAAGCATCATACATAAACCACATCACTTACACATCATATTCACATCGTTAAATGCACATCATTAAACAACACCTCAATTACACATCGTCAAATAACCTATCATTACACAAATTTTGAATCTACCAACTAGTATTGAATAAGAGATTTAAATAAACAAAGAGCAACAATTATGCATATCCAAGGGTAAGGAGTGATGCGGCACCAATAAGATTAGCTGGGAACAGAAATCGAGTAACAATTATACATAGCCTTAAACCGTTGAAAATTGTTGAATCTTGCTACTTCACGTTTTGATAGAACACACATGGTAGCATACATAAATTCATCTATAGAATTCAAGTTACCTGATCTTTTAGCTTATATTGGGCAGCACAATGATAGCATAACTATTCAAGTACTTTTCAATCAATTCATTCTTATAAATTAAGGAAACTCACATATTAGTGTGCCATACTTTTAAGCATATCGAAAATCAATAGTTTTGAAATCAAGAACTTATTATATTAAAACAAAACATACATATACATATACATCCTGGGATTGTATTTTAATATATATTTCTACAGGTATAATTGAAGGAAAGGACGCCGTAACTGAAACCTTATACCATATGCACATGAAATCCAAATCGTATAGCATCTAAACAATGCAGTTAATTGAGTTCAAACGGAATTTACCACAAATTAATTAAAACCTGACATTATATTCCTCTAATTCTATGGTTTGTTACTCCCTTTTTCGTAAAACTCAAAAACACACACATAAACATACATCACAAACCACAATTATAATGCACAACAACAGCATGTATCATGCCAATTTCATCATCAAAATCACAGACCTCATGAATTGAACAAAAGGATCAAAATCCATACAATCACATATACCTAGAGTCTACCATACCCCATCATTATGCAATCCCTTAGAATGTAAGAACCCCACCCTTACCTTAGGTTTTCCGGTTCTAAACTCTATTGATCGCTTCCCGTAGAATCCCTTCCGGTCTCTCTTGCCTCAGCTTCGTTCTTCGCTCTTTGGTTTTCTCCCAATTTTGTTTTCACGATATGTTATGTTTTTATTCCTCTTCTCATCATAACATACCCCTAAATCCTAAATGCCACAAATGCCCTTTCTTATTTTATAATTCTAATTAATTTACTAATAATCCAATTAAATTATTAACACTATTATTTAATTAAATACTATAATTTTTTCTTTATTCAATTAAATAAACCCAACCACCAATATACTAATAAATATCAATATTTCTCACATTTGGGTTATGCCTTCTAAGGATCTAATTCGCTCAAACTCATATTCCTTATAATCTAAGGTCACTACCCTCTAACAAGGCACCAAAACACCAAGAACATCACAAACACAACAAGACATCACACATACGTCGCATCATCAATTAAAATAACTGAAAATAATTCCAAGTAAATCCGGGGCGTTACAAACACCGCCCCCCAAAAGCAACAACACACCCACGGAAATCCAAGAGGAGAGAGAACAAAAGATGGGCGGCGGAGAGCCAGATGTCAAACCACACAAAAACACCAGACCTGACCCGACACCACGAACACTAACGGTACCAGCACATGACGGGGAAGGCCTCCCACTCATAAAAGGAGCAGGGGCTACCAGGGTTTTTACCTAGATACCACTGCCGTGAATAGAGTTTTGCCCTATCCACCAAAACCCCGCTAGAAGCTGACCCCCCCCCCCCCCCCCCCCCCCCCGCCCCCCGCATCCAAAGTTAGGTTGAGCTCACTGAGACATTATGTCTCAACCCAATCTTTTTATTTTTCTTTCAGATGCACATGTGGCTCATGGCAAGGGTAAGCAGAAGGCAGCTGAGTGATTTATGCTGATGTGTCTTGTATTTTAGTATTGTGTACTAGTGTCATGATTTATGTACTCAGAATATGGTTTAATGTCATGTACTCGTCGGTCAGTGCATGTATAATTCAGACAGATTATGTACTTTGTACACTTTAGATAGTATCTAGGCTTAAACAAACTTTTGGCTCCCTAACTTTGCACTTGTTGCGATTTTGGCCCCCTATTAAAAAAATCACATTCCAGCCCCCTAAGTTTTCCCCCTTTTGCAACTTTCAAAATCAACCATTCAAGACAGTAGAAGATCAAGACTAGTCCCAAGCCATATTTTTTGCCCTAAAAATCTGAAACTTGCTCAACAAAACACCCCACTTGTTTTTTACTGTCTTGAATGGTTGATTTTGAATGATCAAAATTGAAAGTTGCAAAAAGGAATAAACTTAGGGGGCTGAAATGTGGTTTTTTTAACAGGGGACCGAAATCATAACTAGTGCAAAGTTTGGGAGGCAAAAGTGTGTTTAAGCCTAATATCTATTTATGGCATTGTACGAGACATGTGTATATTGTTCTCTTATTCAGATAGAATTTATATTGTAAATTAACGCATCCAGTACCATGTTTAACGCTCATATAAATATTCTAAACAAATCTATCATGGTCGTTGCATAGGCTGTCCTACCTTTTTATGGATACAACTTTGTATTGTCTCACACTTCACAAACAAATTTTAAATTTTAATTTTAATTTCCCCACCAATTGAGGTTCAGGGCATTTTATTACCCGCTTTTTTTTTCCTTGGGTATTTTTTAATGGTTTTCAACCATTAAATTTGACATTCCATCTATTTTATCTGTTCTCGATACCTGCCTATAAAACTATATGTTCACGAACACACTTCACCACACTTGATGCATTATTAGGGTCAGAATTTTGGATCTTTTGATAAAATGAAAAAAGATAAATACATTTTAAAACCTCTTTTATAATGATTTCTCTTATGAAATACATTCATTATATTTAAATTATAATAAGATTAGTGTAATAAGACAAGCGTTATTTTATTTAAGCTGAAAACCTCTTATCTATACTATATATAAAGAAAATAAACCATTTTGGACTGATTTTTTTCTCCTTCCAATTATACCCTTGAGTAAATTTGACCATAAGAATGCTATTTTGTTGGTGTTATAAAAAAGATAAGAATTTATATTATATTTGTTATATTGCTTTGAAATATATTTTATTGTTATATTGTTGGTATCATTGAAAAATATAATTTAGTTTGTTACAATATGAAAAAGCAAAATATCTATTATCTATACCTATAATTTTAATCAAAATCAAATTAATAATTTTAATCAAAACTTTATAAAAACTATTGTTTGTAATTTATACCCGTTAATATAATACCCGTATAAACGCTAGTTTGGAATAACGTTTTATACCACTATAAATGCATATACTATCTTTCGTCAAAAAAACTAAATAATTTTTTTAAGGAAATGAATTAAATAAATATATATGCTATAAACTCATTATATTTCGATTATTATAAGATGTTGATGTCTTTGTACCCAAAAAAAAAAAAGATGTTGATGTCTTAACACGCCCTACACTCTGCTGCATTTCGTATTTTAGTTTTCAAAAGCGTAAATTACGTTCAAATCCCCCTCCTCCCCTTTCCATTTTTTTGGATTTTAGAATCCGAAAGTAGGATGTGCGAACAATTGGGTGGGCCAAACAGAAATTAACTAATAAGATTACATAAGTTGCTCTTTAGGCATCTAGCAATTGCTCACAGACACCTCAAACACTTCCACCGATAGTTAACTATCGTTCATCATTTTTTAAATCTGTTAAACCAATTTAAAAAGTTATGAACAATAGTTAACTACCGTTCAACAACAAACGATAATTAACTACCATTCTGGATGTTTTTTTAGGTACCAGTGAACAATTGTTAGGTGCTTAAAGAGCAATCCCTAATATTAATAGGATGAG
This sequence comes from Medicago ruthenica, assembly GCA_018208015.1. Lineage (NCBI taxonomy): Eukaryota > Viridiplantae > Streptophyta > Magnoliopsida > Fabales > Fabaceae > Medicago > Medicago ruthenica. The sequence goes on from WNNG01000341.1 coordinate 48,875, forward strand.
AAACATGTGTTTGTTCATATTCATAAGCCCATTGTTATGAGTTAGATGCTTTTTATCGCCATGTTGGATTTTGATAGAAAATTGCTCTTTAGGCTTTCAATGATAGAAAATTGCTTTTTAGGCTTTCAAAATTGCTCTGAGGCATCCTGAAATTACCCATTTACCTTTAACGACAGTTAATCTCTGTTCCGGCATCAGACCTGCATACAGGAACAAAATAAAAAAACAATCTTATGACAATTAAGTGCTTAACTTTAAAAGCTGTCCGTATTATACTTTTTTTTAATCAAAAGGACGATTATATAAAATAAAAAGAAAGAGATACAAAGACTGGGGGGACATTAGACCTGACCCAAGTAAAACTTAAAAGGGGATACTGAAGCAGCGGGAAAAATGTGCGAGCGGAAAGCGCACGCTCAAAACAGTAAAGTCGTCACCAAAGTTTTATTTTTAAAGGGAAACGTTGATAAAACCCTTTGAGAACGAGAACAAGGTCATAGCGACCGAATTTCGGGTTCGGGAATCGATTATGCGAGGGAAAGATATTAGCACCCCTCACATCTGTTGTACTCAACGGGAACCGTTAGTTAGTTTAGCGTTTAATTGTGTTAGTTTTATGCCAAATGTTTTGTAAAGAAATAAATAAATAAAAAGAAGAAACAAAAAGAGAAAAGATTAAAGACTAAAAAAAGCTTTTTATTAGTGTGCTTGACAAGAGTTTGATCTTGCTCCTACGTATCTCCTGGTGCGATGGAGAATTCAAAGATACGTAGTTCTTTGTAGCAAATGTTTGTGTGTTGATTGATTTTACTTATGAAAAATAAATTGATCGCGCTTGGGCGAAAAAGTTTGCTTTGAAAAAAGACGGACTCGCACTTGGGCGATGGTATCCGTTTGAAAACGCGCATGGGCGTGAAAAGGTTTGATTAAAAAGAACGGACTCGCACTTGGGCGATGGTATCCGTTTGAAAACGCGCATGGGCGTGAAAAGGTTTGATTAAAAAGGACGGACTCGCACTTGGGCGATGGTATCCGTTTGAAAACGCGCATGGGCGTGAAAAGATAAAGTTTGGTGGGTTGGGATTGATTTTAAACGGAGGACGAATATTCAAACAAAAACGAAGTGTTTACCTCGTTTCCGAATATTCGGGGAAGCGTCGGGTGTCTACCCAAGTTTTCCTTTTTCACTCACACAAAAGAAAATTGTTTTTTTATGTTTTAGTATGTTGAAAATAGAATGGCAATTTATTGAAAATAGATGTATAAAACCAAAATTGAAAGCATTAACACTTATTGAATAAAAATGAGTTTTAAGCCAAAGAAGAGTTTTAACTCAGGTTCTGAACCTTCAGAAGCAAGAAACTGACTTCAAAAAATGCAAAAAAACACAACTTCAGAAGCTGCTTCTGAAGTATTGTTCAGAAGCACTGTTCAGACGTTGACTTTTTGGTTGACCATCAGACGCACTGTTCATACGTTGACTTTGGTTGACCATCAGACGCACTATTCAGGCGTTGACTTTTTGGTTGACCATCAGAAGCACTGTTCATACGTTGACTTTGGTTGACCATCAGACGCACTGTTCAGGCGTTGACTTTGGTTGACCCTCAGACTCTGAACTTCAGAAGCACTGTTCAGACTCTGAACTTTAGAAGCTGCCTTCAGACTCTGAACTTCAGAAGCTGCCTTCAGACTCGGAACTTCAGAAGCACTGTTCAGACTCTGAACTTCAGAAGCACTGATCAGACTCTGAAGTTCAGAAGCTGCCTTCAGACTCTGAACTTCAGAAGCACTGTTCAGACTCTGAAGTTCAGAAGCATTGTTCGGAAGCTGCTTCTGAAGTACTGTTCAGAAGCTGCTTCTGAAGTACTGTTCAGACTGCTTCTGATTTCTTATTTCAGAACCTCAAAGGGGTGAAAAACTTTCGAATTTAGTAAGAAAAAGAAGTAAAACACTTCTGTTTTGATGTTTGGCAAACTTGTGATTTTTTTTGGAGCTTTTAAAATGATGTTTTTAGTGTAAAATGAGTGAAAGATTACTAAAAAATGCAGAAAAATTATGCAGGACAGCAGGAACAGCAGCACAACATGCAAACAGAAATGTAAATCAGAAATGAAAATGCTCAGAATACTTACAAACACCTAGCCAAAGCTTTGGATGCAAGAAAAGGAGAAGGGCTTTGGATGATTGCTGTTTTGCAAAGCTGGAAGTGATGGAAATGATGAATGACAATAACAATGGTGTTTTGCTATTATCTTTCACTCTTTGTATGATGTTTAGTGGCTGTTTTGATTGCTGAGTTTGTTTATGATTGTTTGTAAAGAAAGAAACAGAAAACAGAGCTTCTGGCTTCCAAAGGTTGTTGTGAATTTTGGCTATTCCTTCTGGTTCTGAGTTTGCTCTAATAATTCCTCTCAAAACTGTCTGAATTGCTCTAAGATCAGATTGAATTGTGTTAAAAACTCTGTTAAAACTATGTGTTAAAACTGTTTGAATTGCTCTTGAGATTGTGTGAAAATTCTGTGTTGATTCTTGTCGCGTCGAATTTCGGATGTCAAGCTATTGACTAGCATTGAATCACTAAATTTAAATCACGACTGAACTTTTAATTTTTCGGGGAAAAAGGAAAAAAGTTCGAAATTACCTTGAAAAAGAGATTTTAGGTTCGAAAGTCGATTATGCGAGGGGAAGGTATTAGCACCCCTCACATCCGTTGTACTCAACGGGAACCTCTTAGTTGGCTTAGGCTTAAAATGTTTTTTGACGTTTTGCTTGCATGCTTAATCATATATATATATGTATAAAGGAACGAGAAAATATAATGTGAGATGAAGAAAGAGATAAAAACAAACGAAATAGAAAGAAGGAAAAAAAATATTTTTTATTAACGGGCTTGACAAGACGTCGATCTTGCTCCTACGTATCTCCCGGTAGTCGGAGAATTCAAAGCTTACGTAGTTCTTGAAAAAAGTTTGAAAACGCACAAAGGCGTAAAAGCTTTAAATGATGAAGGAGACAAGCGCACATTAAGGCGATAAACTCGCACAAGGCGTAAAAAGACGAACGCACATTAAGGCGATAAACTCGCACAAGGCGTAAAATATTTGAATTGACCACGGGGGCCAAGAAAAGTTTAAAATGGTCACGGGGGACCAAGAAAAGTTGGATTGGTCACGAGGGACCAAGGAAGGTTCAAATTGGTCGCGAAGGACCAAGAAAGGTTCAATTTGGTCGCGAGGGACCAAGAAAGGTTCAAATTGGTCGCGAGGGACCAAGAAAGGTTCAATTTGGTCGCGAGGGACCAAGAAAGGTTCAATTTGGTCGCGAGGGACCAAGAAATGTTAAATTTGGTCGCGAGGGACCAAGAAATGTTAAAATTGGTCGCGAGGGACCAAGAAATGTTAAAATTGGTCGCGAGGGACCAAGCAATGTTAAAATTGGTCGCGAGGGACCAAGAAATGTTAAAATTGGTCGCGAGGGACCAAGAAAGGTTAAAGTGCGTTGGACGCGTTGAAAATAAAATGACGATTGTCCGAGCAACGAGACATACGTCAAGCATTCGTACAACCGGGGAAAGGAGAGACATACGTCAAACCACCCTATTTCATTCATGTTTTGTTTGAAATTGAGAAAACGTATTTTTGGGGAAGCTAGAAAAGAATGACGATCGTCTAAGCAACGAGACATACGTCAAGTGTTTATCCAATCGGGGAAAGGAGAGACATACGTCAAACCACCCTTTTTCATTCAATTTTTGCTTGAATTTTAAGAAAATGTATAAACTGTCAAAACGCTCGTTTTTTTAGAACTCAAATGAAAAGAAAAGAAATTGTTCAAATTAGTTGTTGCAACCAAAATGAACAAGCTTGTTGCTTATTGAAACAAGAAAGAAAATGTTTTTGTTGTTTTCGTCGATTTTTGTTTGGTTGGTTTGGAAGGACAAGGTCCTTTGCCTACATACCCAAATGGGATCAAAACCGATGTAGTTCGGGCTTAAAAAAGCCGAGTGATTTGTTTATTTTGATTTTTAAGTTTGAAAATGTTTGTGAAAGATAAAATGAGCCAAAGTGGCGAGTGAATGAAGTTTGATTGATTTTAATTGCAAAAATAAAGTCTAATATGATTAAGATCGATTGAAGTTTGATTAAAAGAAAGTTGCTTGGTTTGAAATCCAAGGCTTTGTTAATGAAGAATATTTTTTGATGAGGTTTTTGAATATTTGAAATGTTTTTGGTTTTTTATGATTTTTTCTTCGGAGTTAAAAAGAAATTAAGTGCGATGAAATAAACTAAACGCGAGAGAAATAAATAAAAACGATTGTTGGATCAAAATAAAAAGATTTTTGTTTTTGGAATATGAATTAAACTAAGAAAATAAAATATAATGCAATGCACATTTAAACATTTTGTTCCTAAATGCATGTATATTCTAATGACATAGAAAAATGCAAAATAAAATGAACAATTAGAAATAAAAAATAAAATGCATGAGATGATATGATAAGTAAATAAATGGGATGTTAAAAATAAAAGAACAAATAAAAAGGAAATAATAATAAAAAGGAAAATAAATTGCAAAGAAAATAAATAAAAGAAATAAAATAAAGAGGTGTAAAAATAAACCTGGGGGGTGCTGGTAGTGAAAAAACTGATCAGATTGAAAGAAATGGCCCAAAAGGCATTGGGCTTTCGTAAATTAATCTGGGCCGTCTGATTAATCAGACGGCCCTGATCTAAACACAGGGGAAAAAAAAGCCAGGCCACACGATCTGAAATCAGAGGGCCTGGAGGGCGTGGGTGTACGCTAACGCGTACACCCTGCCACACTGAATCAGGGAGGGGTATATATACCCTCTCCCTTCACAAAAATTTCATTTCACACAATTCTTTCTCTCTCTTCTTCTCTCTAGCCTGGCCGCCCTTCTCCTTCTCTCTCACTTCTCTCTTCTTCTTCCTCCCCCCTTGGCCGGAAATGGTTTTCCGGCGCGGTGGCCGCCGGCCTAGACGGCGGCGCCACCGTGCCGGAAGAAAAAAATTCGTTTTTTTTTAAAAACTCTTCAACTTTTCTAACATCCTTTTTCCTCCCAAATCCAAATCCGGCCTTGGATTTCCCAAAAAATTTCTCAAACACCCTAGATCTAGGTTTTAAAACAACACAAAAAATTATCTTTTTCTTTGTCTTTTTGTTCGGTTGTGTGGTTCCTTGCTTTGGCCGTGTGTTGTGTGATGCGTGGGGGTGTGTGGGTTGTGGGTGAGTGGTGGTGTGCGTGAGTTTGGGTGTGGTTAAGTGTTGGGTACGTGTGAGAGTGCTTGCGACGTGGTGGGTGTGTTCTGCTTGGGCTGGGACGTGGAGGGAGTGCGCGTGTTTGTTTGGGGCTGAGTGTGTTAAGGGCGTGTAGTGTTTTGGTGGTTTGTGATAAATTTGTGTTAGTGTGGTTTTGAGGTTTGTTTGTGTGTTAGTGTTAGGGTTGTGATGTTGTATGAGTGTTGTTGTGTTAGTGTGTTATGTTGCTGGAAAATGTTTTGGGCTAGTGTGGGGGTTGAGTGAAAACGTGTTGGCTGGGTTGGGTTTAGAGGAGGAAAAAAACGTGTGTTGTGATTTTAGTGTTATGAAAAAAATCTGTTTTGTTCCAAATTTCTTCCCTAAAATTTCTTCCCCCTTTTTTTCTTGTGATCCTGTCTGTTTTATAGAACTTGTTGAGCTGCTTGTCATGACCTAGAGGATAAGCTTGCAAGCTGTTTCTGCAGAATTTGGATAGGATTTGAGGATTGTGATGATGAAAAAAAAGGATTTGTGATGATGAAAAAAAAGATTTGGGGCGCTGCAGCCACTGTTGTTTTGGACTGTTGACTGTGTTGACCATTGACTTTGGACCAAAAATAGAGAAATAAAAATAATAATAATAATAGTAATAAATAATAATAATGACAATAGTAAAAATAAATAAATGGTAATAATGGTAAATAAAAAATGAGATTAATGACAATAAAGGACAAAAATTGAAATTAAAAGTAAAACTAAAAAGTAATAAAAAATAAAATAAATAAACGAGACAAAAAATTGACATGAGGTATTTTAAAATACCTCCCTGCCGAAATTTCGTCTGAAACGACGAAAATTCTCGGCTTTTAAAAAAAATGCGTAAAACGAGACAATAAAATAAAACGAGACGAAAATGGGTCAAAAAATGGGGTATGACAGATGCCCGTATTTAAGTTTCTTCGCTACGGAGATTAAAAAGCGAAATTTTGATTCGACGGGTCGAAGAAACTTAAATACAGAGTACACCAGTTTTTGACCCATTTTGGATAGTAAAACAATATGGATGCGATGCCATGTATGCAAATGTTATGAATGCATGTGATGCACGTATAAATGCAAAATGGCAAAGATGACCTGATTGGGGGACAAACAGAGACAAAGGGATACCCGAGTTCGTTAACGAAACGGAATCCAACTCTATTTGGGATAGTGTTCCACTGGGGAAAAGAGGTTAGCCGTTTGGGTTATTGCCGAACTGTTCACTGGGGAGAGTGGGCAATTAACCACGGGAACCAAAAAAAGGGTAAAATGTCAGCTGTTCGGGTTAAATTCCGAACTGCCACTGACGACAAGGATTATATGTAGATGTCAGCTGTTCGGGTTGTTGCCGAACTGCCACTGACGACAAGAAATAAAATGTCAACTGTTCGGGTTGAATTCCGAATTGCCATTGGCGACAAGAAAGTAAAATGTCAACTGTTCGGGTTAAATTCCGAACTGCCATTGACGACAAGAAAGTAAAATGTCAACTGTTCGGGTTAAATTCCGAACTGCCATTGACGACAAGAAAGTAAAATGTCAACTGTTCGGGTTAAATTCCAAACTGCCATTGACGACAAGAAAGTAAAATGTCAACTGTTCGGGTTGAATTCCGAATTGCCATTGGCGACAAGAAAGTAAAATGTCAACTGTTCGGGTTAAATTCCGAACTGCCATTGACGACAAGAAAGTAAAATGTCAACTGTTCGGGTTAAATTCCGAACTGCCATTGACGACAAGAAAGTAAAATGTCAACTGTTCGGGTTAAATTCCAAACTGCCATTGACGACAAGAAAGTAAAATGTCAACTGTTCGGGTTAAATTCCGAACTGCCATTGACGACAAGAAACAAAATGTCAACTGTTCGGGTTAAATTCCGAACTGCCACTGAGGATAAGAAAACAAAGGATAAAAGTCAGCTGTTCGAGTTAAATTCCGAACTGCCACTGGGGATAAGAAAACAAAGGATAAAAGTCAGCTGTTCGGGTTAAATTCCGAACTACTGATGAGGAAAAAACTAGAGTAAACGTCAATCGTTCGGGTTAAATTCCGAACTGGCATCGTTGGTAAGAAACGAAGGTAAAGGTCAGCTGTTCGGGTTAAATTCCGAACTAACACTGAATGATGATAAAACAAGGGTATAAAAGTTAGCTGTTCGGGTTAAATTCCGAGCTACTGATGACAAGACAACGAAGGTAAAAGTCAGTCGTTCGGGTTAAATTCCGAGCTACTGATGACAAGACAACGAAGGTAAAAGTCAGTCGTTCGGGTTAAATTCCGAGCTACTGATGACAAGACAATGAAGGTAAAAGTCAGTCGTTCGGGTTAAATTCCGAGCTACTGATGACAAGACAATGAAGGTAAAAGTCAGTCGTTCGGGTTAAAATCCGAACTACCACTGAGGATGAAAACCAAGTCAGCTGTTCGGGTTAAAATCCGAACTACTACTGAGGATAAAAACAAAGTCAGTTGTTCGGGTTAAAATCCGAACTACCACTGAGGATAAAAACAAATAAAACTGTGCACAAGTGTTCGTTAAAGAAATGTCACTTGGCGACAATACTGGGGAATATGCACAAGCTGTTCGTTTGAACTGCCACTTGGCATAAAGACATGATAAAAAGATGCACAAGTTGTTCGTGTGAACTGCCACTTGGCGTAAAAGGGTGACACCACTTAACCAAACAGATTGGGGATGACACTTGGGGAATATTTACTGGTGACTATGATGGGATGCCGAGCAAAGTCGGGCTTTGGTTATGATTTGGTATTTGTGAGTGTGAATGATGACTCACTGGGGAATGCCAATAAAATTGGGCTTTGTTTTGTAACATTACTGGAGAATGACATTGGAGAAAAATGCAGATTGTTTATGATAAATTGGTAAGAAACGTGGTGGTTAAAGCAACCACGTACAGATGATATTGCAGTATGTTGCATGTATGAATGCGCATATGCATGAATGCGTGATCACCTGATTTGTATGATTGTACAAATGTAGGAATGCATGAATGTATGAATGCACTAATGCAGGACTCCCACTGGGGATGTTGTGTGAAAGATTGGCTTGTACTGGGGATACCCTAAATGTTTGTTAAGGAATTGCCCCTTCATATATGAATATAATGAAAGATTGCACAAGCTGTTCGTTAAAGAACTGCCGCTTGGCTTACAAGAAGGTGACATCAACAGATGAGACACGTTGGGGATGACACTCGACTGTTTTGATTTATTGTATGACCGACAACTTGGTGAAACAAGATTTAGACCGGTAAAATGAAAAGTGGACCGACGTCGCATTGCAAACACTCGGTAATCTTTGATGGGGATGATGTCACATGGAGTACATCCAAAATGTTGACGGGGTAAAGCCGTAACCATTGATGAGGAACATATACCTCATGGGGAAATTGTTACTTCACTGGGGAATCGTGCTAATCCGCTGGGGAAAAGAACTGGTGATTCCGCCGGGAATGCTTATGTTTTGTTGGGATGCCGAGCGAGGTCGGGCTTTGGTTGTGGTGCCGAGCGAGGTCGGGCTTTTGGTTGGATGCCGAGCGAGGTCGGGCTTTGATTGGGGTGCCGAGCGAGGTCGGGCTTTGATTGGATGCCGAGCGAGGTCGGGCTTTGATTGGATGCCGAGCGAGGTCGGGCTTTGATTGCCGAGCGAGGTCGGGCTTTGATTGCCGAGCGAGGTCGGGCTTTTTGTAATGGATGCCGAGCGAGGTCGGGCTTTTTGTAATGGATGGTGCCAATAATGATTGGGCTTTTGGGGTTGAGACTCCACTGGAGGGATGCCAATAAAAATTGGGCTTTATTTGTGGTTTAGCTGGGGATATAAGGATCATTTTGGAAGCATGATCGGTATCCAGCCTTAGATGCCAACGGTGGTTGGGCTTTTGATTGTTTTGGACAAAGGTTGATTTCCTGGGGAGTTTGTTAATCCACCGGGGATTGTGCTAATCCGCCGGGGATTATGATTGAATGCCGAGCGAGGTCGGGCTTCGATTGTGTGGGTGCCGAGCGAGGTCGGGCTTTGATTCACTGGGGATGTTCCCTTTTGATTTACTGAGGATTTCGCTGGGGAATCCCTTGAAAGAAGTCCAATGTGGGATAAACATATGTCATGTTTAACACTGGGGATAATGATTGGCTGCCGAGCAAGGTCGGGCTTTTATGTTGGTTGCCGAGCGAGGTCGGGCTTTGATTGTAGTTGGATGCCGAGCGAGGTCGGGCTTTGATTGTAATGGGATGCCGAGCGAGGTCGGGCTTTGATTGTAATGTGGGTGCCGAGTGAGGTCGGGCTTTGATGTTGGATGCCGAGCAAGGTCGGGCTTTTATGTTGGTTGCCGAGCGAGGTCGGGCTTTGATTGGTTGCCGAGCGAGGTCGGGCTTTTTGTGAGAGATTGTGAGGAATGCCAATGACGATTGGGCTTAATGTGAAATTGTAGTTGTGATCGCCAATGACAATTGGGCTTTTGTTGGCAATGAGAGTTGGTTTTGCAATTTCAGATTGCATGATTCATATGAGATTTGCACAGGCAATTTTGATGTTCCCATTAATCCGAGATTGCACCAAAAATTTGAAATAAATACCAAACACAAAATTTATATCGTATAGCTCAAGTTAAAAATATGTTTATCAATGAACCAACCTAACACTCATTTAAGTAAATGAACAAATTGAATATTAATTGTGAGGGGTATTGAACACTCATCCGGCAAGTTTGCTAACATTCCGATCGAGTTATGTGTCCATCTAATCATTTTTTCTAAAAGCACGAAAGCATTTATCACAAGGTCTTCGAGGGTTGTAATTTGGCTTGGTTACAAAAGAAATGTCATATGTGGGGAAATTGAATTCAAATGGCCAAGCAAGAGGAACATTCTTTCTATATTACACCCTTCCTCCTTTATTCAATCACAACTCTTGGTGATTTACAAATGTTTTTCTTTGATCCTCGACAACTTTTTGATTCAGAGATTTTCTCTTTTTCTCTTTTTTCTTTTTCTTTTCTTTCTTTTTTTTGTTCTTGTTGTCAAGATCAATTTACAAAATTTACCATTTCTTGACATTCACCACCTCCTTTTTTCCAACTTTATCAAAGATGATACCCTAATTGAATGTTCCTTCCTCTTTCGGCAAAGGACAATAATCATGAAGGTTAAGGGTTCAAAAATGAAAGTAAAAATATCAGAATTCAATAATGATTTAACTATGAACTGAATTTTTTTTTACAAACTCCGGCAATTTCATTAAGCAATTGAGCTTATGAGAATTGGCAGTCCATAGTTAATGATTCTGATTCATTAGGCTCAAAGGGGTTAACAAATACTCACTCCTCACAGGGTGGGCTATTTGTGGTCAAGTGTTTTCACTCATTTTCAAAAAATGCCTTGATCATATCAATGCTTTCGTACAATCTAAAACAACGCTCAGATTTAACATAACAAAATCGAGTTTAAACAAAAAATGCTGGTCTCCTGCATATATATAATGATTTTGAGGATTCCTCACATTTTGGCTGGTTCTAAATGGTTCACCGAATAAACATATTAAAAACACAAGTTGCATGATATAACTTTTGTACTAAGTACGTATTCTCCTTTCAAGTTTAATCATGGAAAAAACAGGAAACATGTATCTTAGCTTTGCGCAAATTAATCAAATTCTATCACTACCATGCATTTGTGGTTGAATCATTGGATCAATCCATATGATGTGATTGGTTGCCGATCAAGGTCGGGCTTTGACTGGGGATTGTGCCAATGATGATTGGACTTTGGTTGGAAATTGTATTTGTGAAGTCGCCATTGAAAATTGGACTCTTGTAGGAGATTTGAGGAATGCCAATGACGACTGGGTTTTTTGTGAATTGGGGAAAAGGCCGCAGTAGCCTGGGGGTTGGTAATCTCGGGTTGAGGTACCGAAATCCCTTGAAGAGTAGTGGGAATATGGATGAATTCCTCACCAAAGTCGAACGGCATGCCCCATGTACAAACGGGGGGATAGTTGCCCCTTGTTATATGTGCGGTTTGCTTTGGGACGTCGAGCCACTTTCCTTAATGGGATGACACGTAGTGTTGCGAATGAAATGCGAACACCGACGACTCACTTCGGATTGTAAGAAATCCTTATGATAAGAAAGGAAATGAGTTTTGGACTCGAAGATAGACGTATGCATGATAATGAATGATGTATGTAAATGCATGAAAAAATTTTGTTTTGCTTTACAAGGAAATTAAAAAGTGCAATTAATTTCTTATAAAGCAAAGTGATATGCGAAAATTATTTTCCATGAATGTAAATGTATGCATATGTGTGACATGTATGTTCTAAATTTCCCCCATCCTCACGTGTAGGCTCTAAAGATGAGATTTTCTAAAAAGGTCCCTAGAGATCACGGACCTCACAAGGAACTATTGTCGTCAATTGCAAATGCTCGCAAGACCTCAATATATTCCAAGTGAAATCTACTCTAGGCGGGGTTTTCGCATCTTCCCTTCAAGACATACGTCAAGTGGGCCTCCGCTACGCAACCCCATCCTATCTTAATTGTTTTCTCAAAGCTCGGGAATAGAGCCTCACACGTCCGGCATTAACCCGAACAATGTGGAGTAACATCGCTCAAGTAACCCCACAACATATATAATATGAATATAAGGCAATATGAAACATATACATATAAAGCGAGAAAAGATAAACAAATAATGGTAATAAGGCATAAGCGTGCAAGCAAAATAAAAGCATTTTAGCCTAAAAGCCGACTAAGATAGGCTTGACTTGTCATACACAAAAACAAAGTGTTTAAGTGTAATCCCCAGTGAAGTCGCCATTTCTGTCGCGTCGAATTTCGGATGTCAAGCTATTGACTAGCATTGAATCACTAAATTTAAATCACGACTGAACTTTTAATTTTTCGGGGAAAAAGGAAAAAAGTTCGAAATTACCTTGAAAAAGAGATTTTAGGTTCGAAAGTCGATTATGCGAGGGGAAGGTATTAGCACCCCTCACATCCGTTGTACTCAACGGGAACCTCTTAGTTGGCTTAGGCTTAAAATGTTTTTTGACGTTTTGCTTGCATGCTTAATCATATATATATATATGTATAAAGGAACGAGAAAATATAATGTGAGATGAAGAAAGAGATAAAAACAAACGAAATAGAAAGAAGGAAAAAAAAGATTTTTTATTAACGGGCTTGACAAGACGTCGATCTTGCTCCTACGTATCTCCCGGTAGTCGGAGAATTCAAAGCTTACGTAGTTCTTGAAAAAAGTTTGAAAACGCACAAAGGCGTAAAAGCTTTAAATGATGAAGGAGACAAGCGCACATTAAGGCGATAAACTCGCACAAGGCGTAAAAAGACGAACGCACATTAAGGCGATAAACTCGCACAAGGCGTAAAATATTTGAATTGACCACGGGGGCCAAGAAAAGTTTAAAATGGTCACGGGGGACCAAGAAAAGTTGGATTGGTCACGAGGGACCAAGGAAGGTTCAAATTGGTCGCGAAGGACCAAGAAAGGTTCAATTTGGTCGCGAGGGACCAAGAAAGGTTCAAATTGGTCGCGAGGGACCAAGAAAGGTTCAATTTGGTCGCGAGGGACCAAGAAAGGTTCAATTTGGTCGCGAGGGACCAAGAAAGGTTCAATTTGGTCGCGAGGGACCAAGAAAGGTTCAATTTGGTCGCGAGGGACCAAGAAATGTTAAAATTGGTCGCGAGGGACCAAGAAATGTTAAAATTGGTCGCGAGGGACCAAGCAATGTTAAAATTGGTCGCGAGGGACCAAGAAATGTTAAAATTGGTCGCGAGGGACCAAGAAAGGTTAAAGTGCGTTGGACGCGTTGAAAATAAAATGACGATTGTCCGAGCAACGAGACATACGTCAAGCATTCGTACAACCGGGGAAAGGAGAGACATACGTCAAACCACCCTATTTCATTCATGTTTTGTTTGAAATTGAGAAAACGTATTTTTGGGGAAGCTAGAAAAGAATGACGATCGTCTAAGCAACGAGACATACGTCAAGTGTTTATCCAATCGGGGAAAGGAGAGACATACGTCAAACCACCCTTTTTCATTCAATTTTTGCTTGAATTTTAAGAAAATGTATAAACTGTCAAAACGCTCGTTTTTTTAGAACTCAAATGAAAAGAAAAGAAATTGTTCAAATTAGTTGTTGCAACCAAAATGAACAAGCTTGTTGCTTATTGAAACAAGAAAGAAAATGTTTTTGTTGTTTTCGTCGATTTTTGTTTGGTTGGTTTGGAAGGACAAGGTCCTTTGCCTACATACCCAAATGGGATCAAAACCGATGTAGTTCGGGCTTAAAAAAGCCGAGTGATTTGTTTATTTTGATTTTTAAGTTTGAAAATGTTTGTGAAAGATAAAATGAGCCAAAGTGGCGAGTGAATGAAGTTTGATTGATTTTAATTGCAAAAATAAAGTCTAATATGATTAAGATCGATTGAAGTTTGATTAAAAGAAAGTTGCTTGGTTTGAAATCCAAGGCTTTGTTAATGAAGAATATTTTTTGATGAGGTTTTTGAATATTTGAAATGTTTTTGGTTTTTTATGATTTTTTCTTCGGAGTTAAAAAGAAATTAAGTGCGATGAAATAAACTAAACGCGAGAGAAATAAATAAAAACGATTGTTGGATCAAAATAAAAAGATTTTTGTTTTTGGAATATGAATTAAACTAAGAAAATAAAATATAATGCAATGCACATTTAAACATTTTGTTCCTAAATGCATGTATATTCTAATGACATAGAAAAATGCAAAATAAAATGAACAATTAGAAATAAAAAATAAAATGCATGAGATGATATGATAAGTAAATAAATGGGATGTTAAAAATAAAAGAACAAATAAAAAGGAAATAATAATAAAAAGGAAAATAAATTGCAAAGAAAATAAATAAAAGAAATAAAATAAAGAGGTGTAAAAATAAACCTGGGGGGTGCTGGTAGTGAAAAAACTGATCAGATTGAAAGAAATGGCCCAAAAGGCATTGGGCTTTCGTAAATTAATCTGGGCCGTCTGATTAATCAGACGGCCCTGATCTAAACACAGGGTAAAAAAAAGCCAGGCCACACGATCTGAAATCAGAGGGCCTGGAGGGCGTGGGTGTACGCTAACGCGTACACCCTGCCACACTGAATCAGGGAGGGGTATATATACCCTCTCCCTTCACAAAAATTTCATTTCACACAATTCTTTCTCTCTCTTCTTCTCTCTAGCCTGGCCGCCCTTCTCCTTCTCTCTCACTTCTCTCTTCTTCTTCCTCCCCCCTTGGCCGGAAATGGTTTTCCGGCGCGGTGGCCGCCGGCCTAGACGGCGGCGCCACCGTGCCGGAAGAAAAAAATTCGTTTTTTTTTAAAAACTCTTCAACTTTTCTAACATCCTTTTTCCTCCCAAATCCAAATCCGGCCTTGGATTTCCCAAAAAATTTCTCAAACACCCTAGATCTAGGTTTTAAAACAACACAAAAAATTATCTTTTTCTTTGTCTTTTTGTTCGGTTGTGTGGTTCCTTGCTTTGGCCGTGTGTTGTGTGATGCGTGGGGGTGTGTGGGTTGTGGGTGAGTGGTGGTGTGCGTGAGTTTGGGTGTGGTTAAGTGTTGGGTACGTGTGAGAGTGCTTGCGACGTGGTGGGTGTGTTCTGCTTGGGCTGGGACGTGGAGGGAGTGCGCGTGTTTGTTTGGGGCTGAGTGTGTTAAGGGCGTGTAGTGTTTTGGTGGTTTGTGATAAATTTGTGTTAGTGTGGTTTTGAGGTTTGTTTGTGTGTTAGTGTTAGGGTTGTGATGTTGTATGAGTGTTGTTGTGTTAGTGTGTTATGTTGCTGGAAAATGTTTTGGGCTAGTGTGGGGGTTGAGTGAAAACGTGTTGGCTGGGTTGGGTTTAGAGGAGGAAAAAAACGTGTGTTGTGATTTTAGTGTTATGAAAAAAATCTGTTTTGTTCCAAATTTCTTCCCTAAAATTTCTTCCCCCTTTTTTTCTTGTGATCCTGTCTGTTTTATAGAACTTGTTGAGCTGCTTGTCATGACCTAGAGGATAAGCTTGCAAGCTGTTTCTGCAGAATTTGGATAGGATTTGAGGATTGTGATGATGAAAAAAAAGGATTTGTGATGATGAAAAAAAGATTTGGGGCGCTGCAGCCACTGTTGTTTTGGACTGTTGACTGTGTTGACCATTGACTTTGGACCAAAAATAGAGAAATAAAAATAATAATAATAATAGTAATAAATAATAATAATGACAATAGTAAAAATAAATAAATGGTAATAATGGTAAATAAAAAATGAGATTAATGACAATAAAGGACAAAAATTGAAATTAAAAGTAAAACTAAAAAGTAATAAAAAATAAAATAAATAAACGAGACAAAAAATTGACATGAGGTATTTTAAAATACCTCCCTGCCGAAATTTCGTCTGAAACGACGAAAATTCTCGGCTTTTAAAAAAAATGCGTAAAACGAGACAATAAAATAAAACGAGACGAAAATGGGTCAAAAAATGGGGTATGACACACGTGTTCTTTCTTTCTTTTTGAAATAAACACAAAACTAAACAAAAGTAATAATGGAACAATAATAATAATAATAATGATAATAATAATAATAGTAATGAAAAAGATAATAATAGTAATAATAGTAATGATAATGATAATAATAATGAAAAAAGATAATAATAGTAATAAAAGTAAAAATGTTGATAATAGTAATAATAGTAATGATAATAAAAATAATAATAATAATAGTGATAATAAAAGTAAAAAAAATGAAAAATAAAAAAAAATAATAAACAATAATAAAAATCTTCCTTTTTTATTATTACTTATTTTAAAAAAAGAAAAAAAGAAAAAAAATTGGACAAAATTAGGGTACTACATATACAACGATATAAAATAGACCTAGTGGATCAACCCTAATCTATCTTAACAAAAATTTACTAGTCACATGCGCAACCCAGCGAACCCGCCAACACAGTATCAAAATTTGACGAATGGATCGACCGCCAAAACAGTATTAAAATCCAAGTGCCAACAGCTCCCTGAACCAATCAGGAAGCATAAAAGCTCTTTCAAGCACGAAGTACCAGAGTGTATGCATACAATACGACTTGAAACCTACATATCTCAACAAATCTGGAAAAATCAGAGACTCAAAGTAGTCAAGCCACCAAACTCACACATGTTTTAAACATACGCGTAAGAACTCAGATCGAAGGATGAGTCAAATACTTTAGTAACTAGAACCTTTCAGGTTTAACAGAACCATGCCCTTTCGGGTTTTGAAACCAACCCACATCGAAAAAGGTCAAAAGTCTTCGGCCACCCAATCTTTGATCGCGAACTTCAGGAACAAAAACCAAAAAACGTAATAGAAGCTGCTGACGAACATCCGGTTACACACAAACACCAGTACACCACCAGCGACCCAAACAAACACAAACCACCAAGCGAAGAAGAACCAGCAACACAAAAACACCACCAGCAGCCCACCACCAGGACGAAACAAAAAAAATAACGAAAAGCCATTATTAACAGAAAGGTGGTGTTCTGAGGATCACGAAACAAGCACGAAACCCCCGACAAGCTCGACTGATACCCAAACCGAATCCAACATGAAACAGAGCCAAAGTCTTCGGACCAACGACAGATCAGAACGACAAAGGCACATAAACGTAACAAAACCCAGACCTGGGTGCCAGATCGACACCAAAACCTCATTGTACCTTGCAAACGGCGGCGACCAAAAGGAAACGCCACGAAGGAGGATTAAACAAAGACAATGGAAGTCATCGGAAGGAGCAGAGCTAAAAGAATCGACAAACCGAAAACAACCACCATGAAAACTCACCGGTGTGGCGGCCACCGTGAGCAACATTGACTTGGTGATGTGGATGCCAAGGAGAAGAACATCGCATCACCACCATAGGTACTACATCTTGACAAGAAAGTTTTGGATTTGTAGGGGGAAGATGTTGGTGGCGGATCGACTTAACGTTATAGGAGAGAGAACAGAGAGTTTTTTGCGGAGAGAGAACGTCTTCTTCAGTACAAAAGTGTATTACACTTCACCCTACCGGCTGTAGGCTTAACCGACAGTAATTACTCTAACTTATGTATGTTTCTGTGTTGCACTTCTAGTAATTAATTTGACTTACCATACTTGTGCATCAAAGAATTGACTTTGTAATTGGTTGTTGCATTGTTTACGAACATTTCCAAGCATTATAATGCTATCTCTCTCCCTAATTATAAGACCCTTTTAAAAAAAATTGTTCATTTTTATAAGACTCCTTTGATATTTTCAAATGAATTAATTATTTCTTTTCCTAGATACTCCTATTTATTATACATGTTTTTCTGCAATCAACAATAAATAGCATGTTGAAATTAACTCTCTCTTAAAGGATAAAATTATAAAAACAATAGTAATTACAAACAACTTTAATACAAACATCAACTTTCTTAATTCCCGTGATTTTGCCAAAAAGTTCTTATATTTAGGGACGGAGGTAGTAATTATTTTGATAAAAGATCCAATCATTTTTTACATGACAGATATTCCAATTATATATATCACTCTTATATATATTAGCAGAAAGACGAACACTAACGTGTTCGTTTATCTGTTTTTCTACTGCACTTAATTGTATATAAAAAAGATATCAACATTTTTGATTATTAATTTAAATAATAAAGTAAAAGAGATAAATGAATTGTAAACATAATAGTTTAAATGAAGAATAAATTTGAATGTAAAAAAGTTACCCTAGAATCATGTATAATCTTTATATTGATATAAATTTAATTTAATTTCAAAAAGTGTATCATTTTCCTCTTCTTTTTACTACTAAAAAACGTATCATTTCCTAGATGTTATTTTTTGAAATAAAATTAAAATTAAAAACATTGAGTTAAATATTACATGTGTCACCCTTCAAATGTTCCTTCTTTGTTTTTCGTTTAGTATTATATAATTTTTTAAATAATAAAAAATTATAAGTACAACTCAAATAATAAAATAATGCAAAAAAACGTTTGATAATATGGGAGCAATTGTTTGATATGCAATTCTCGATTTGGGAGTTTCTTGGCTTCATTCTTTAATTGTTAACTAAAAAGTCGAATAAATAATTTAAATTTAAATGAACTACACATACAGACATGTTTAGGACAAGTATACAAATATATCGTTCATTCCACTTAATTATCCTTTTTCTTCTCAGTTTCCTCTATCTCTCTTCTCTTTGGAGGTTCATGATTGTGGATTTGTTTCTTTGATTTTTCCACATTCTTCCTCAGTGAAGTGATCTCTTTAATATAGTAGTGTTGCCTATCGATCATCAATCCAAAGAATAGAGAGAAACCTGTGCAATATTCCCATATTTTATAGGATATGGAAATTGAAAACCATTATATTCTTCAAATAATACATCAGGAGAAATGTTAAGGAAATATCTATTCATCAAGTCAATTCATTTGACGTCTTAGTTTGAATGAGTGAAATGAATTGTCCAACCATGAATATGTCATTTTTAGGAGTTTTCATCTATTTGTAATAAATTTTTTAAAAAAATATATAAGAATCTGAAGAGATTTTTTAAAAAAATTGTATCAAAAAGAAGTTGTTTTGAGTAGCTTCTCTTGAAGATTATTATTTCTTTATCTATTTCTCTCTTTTTAAAAGTGATTTTTATAAATGCAAGTATTGAAAGAAAAATGAGGAAATATTTTAGAGTAATTTACCCATAAGAGATGCTTCTAAGAGATGATGTGCCATTAGAACCTCCTCTGTTGGATTAACCATGCCAGCATCCATTGAACGCTTATGGATTTTGAGTATAGTATATGTAGTGGAGCCAAATACAACAAATACAGTGGTTGCTATAGTTTTTATGATTAATGGACCCCTTCCACGCTTCAAAAGGTCTAACACCTTCACCATTAATTTTCGTATTGGATTTGCAAAAGATAGTGTTAGAACTACTGTTAATTCTATTGACAAAAGAGCAAATAGAAGTTGTAACATTTTGATAACACTACTTGAATATTGATTTCTCTGGTGAAAATGTAAGAAGTTAGAGTCCAAATCAAACTCATATTTTGTCTTTTTTTTGTACCTTGTTCTTAGAAGTTGCTTATGGAAAGTGAAAAGGTTAGGAAAAGAATTATGCTATGCTTTCCTTTTTAACATCCAAGGAGGCATAGAATAACTTCAATCAATAGCAGCCTTTCCAAAAAAAAAAAAAATATTTATGATTCAATTCCTAGCTTTTGTCGAAATGATGATGGTTTGTTTTTGAATATTTTTACTCTAGAATATTTTTAGCACTACTTGTCAGAGGTTTTTTTGCAACAAAATGAATTCTGATACAAAGTAACCAAACCTAAGTGAGAGGTATAAAGAGAGAACAATTTTTTTAATAAAGTGGAGGTGCCGGAGTTCGAACACCGGTAATGACGTTCGGCCTAACAATTGTGTCATTTTTGTCAGTTGACCTAAGACTTATGGGACATGCTGCTATAATCTATCTATTAATAAAAAGTACTTTCAACGCACATTTTATAGAATAACTCTAATTTCAATCACCTTTTCTCCTAATTTTTTTTTGTCATAGTTAACTATTTTTCCTTTAAAAGTTGTTCATATATGATGGTAAAATCAAGTTTGATCATTCAACTTAACGTGGGTATAAATGAACCAACAACTATGTTTCATAAACAAAACGAAATGTTAAATGCATTAAGGTTCATAATAACTTGATTTAGAATTTTCTTGGGTAGTTTTCATCTTTTCAAATGATATTACAAATAATTTTAAGTTTGGACACAACACTCTTGCTAAATTAAATTTTATACATTAGGAATAATTTCTTGTTCAGACTCCAATTTATCTTTTAGGGTGTTCAACATTGTGTAATTATCTTAAGTTGTCGCAAAATTTGGTTCTTGAATAAATTAACCGTGTAAAATAAATTCTGATTAAAAATAATTTAAATGTAAACTGATTTATATTTTAATGTATTTATGCATAGCTAAAAGCCTCGAGTTCATACTAAAGTTGATATAGAATTTCCAAAAGTAGTTACCATCTAATAAAAAGACATTGCATTTTTCATGTGAGTTAGCATTCCTTCAATCTTGTTCAAGATTAAAAAGAGCACATTAAGTTCAAAATGAAAGAAGAAAAAAAAACACACCGCCGACTATTTCACCACCTAAAGTATGCTATTTCGCTTTTTTAATTTTAGGATTCATCATCTCTTCAATAGTAAGCTACTAAATAAACTCATCATGCAACATTCCAAGTTGTGTCGTTGATCATGTATGCTTTAATTCTAACAAAATATGTGTGGCAAGTCACATTTTAAGCAAAAAATTTCATTTCAAATATTTTTTCTCATAATATTTATTTAACTTCTTTCTCAATTTTAACTGTTTTCTTTAGAAAAGTTGATTTTAAGCAAAAAAATGTGTGATTTTAAGAAAAGTTGATCATGTATGCTTTAATTCTAACAAAATATGTGTGGCAAGTCACATTTTAAGCAAAAAATTTCATTTCAAATATTTTTTCTCATAATATTTATTTAACTTCTTTCTCAATTTTAACTGTTTTCTTTAGAAAAGTTGATTTATGAAGATAAAGTCATGTATGAGCATACAACTAAACATTTAACTTAAATGAAACAACCAGTTTTCGTGAACGAAACGAAATCATAGATACATCAAGGTTTATAATAACTTTATTTATAATTCTCTAAAGTATTTTTCATCTTTTTCATAAGACAATGCAATTTTCATGTGACATGATATAATATTTTCCTAAATTATGCTAGTACATTATCTTATTTTTAGGATCCATCATCACTTTAATGTAAATCAACTAAAAAAACTCACCATAAAATATTCCACCTAGTTTTTTTATTTGTGTGTGTTTAAGTTTTAACACAATACACATGCTAAATCAAATTTTACGCAAAAGCAATTTTTTTGTTGTGACTATAATTTTTCTTTCATTGTGTTCAACATTGTGTTATTACTTTAAGTTGTCACAAAATTTGTTTCTTAAATAAATTAACCATGTAAAACTAATTCTCGCTAAAAAATAATTTGAACTTAAAAGTGATTTATGTTGGGATGTATTTATGTAAAATCTAAAAGCCTCGAGTTCATATTCGGTTGATCGAGAATTTCCTAAGGTAGTTACCGTATTTTCAAAAGACATTCAATTTTCACATGAATTAGTGTTCCTTACACGTTCAAGATTAAAAAGATCACAACACCAACTATACAACCACCTAAAGCATGCTATTTTACTTCTTTATTTATAGGATTCATCATCACTTTAATATTAAGGTATACTAAAAAAAACTCAACATGCAAAATTCCACCCAGTGTCTTTGATTTTGTGTGCGTTAATTTTAACATAGTACACATTGGAAGTTACCTTTTAAGCAAAAGATTTATTTTCAAGTACTTGAGATTCGAGTACTTTCAAGGCACATTTTATGCAAAAGCAATGATATCAATCACTTTTTCTCCTAAACTTTTTTTTGTCTCTAGTTAACTATTTTTCCATTAAAAGCTGTTTATTTATGAAGATCATAAAATCAAGTATGATCATTTAACTTAACATGGGTATAAATGAACCAACAACTAAGTTTCATAAACAAAAGTAAATGTCAAATGCATTGAGGTTCATATTAACTTGATTTAGAATTTTCTTGGGTAGTTATCATTTTTCCAAAAGATATTACAATTAATTTTAAGTTTTAACACAACACACATGGTAAATTACATTTTACGCATAAGGAATAATTTATTGTTGTGACTCCAATTTATCTTTTAGTGTGTTCGGCAATGGGTTATGTAACACCCATACTAAATTTATCTAGAATATTTAGCATGCGTATTAAATCTGATACTGGATACATTAAAATTTTCAATAATAATAATATACAACTGAATGAATGCAAATTTGCTCGTTTATACAATTAATCAAGTACCATTAAATATACTTATACAATGTCTGATAAACTCCTGAGCTGGTACATGACGAGCATCTGCACTCCATGCAGCGTCTCCCTGCTAAATACCTGAGTCTGAAGCGGGATATTACACTCTACCCCCCTCAAAGAAATTTCCTCCTCGAAATTTAGAATTCTTCTGAGATCATGAATGAATAGATCCTTCATACGTCTGCCTTAGTTACTCCAGATACTCTCTACTAGCTGATTCTTTCATTCACTTGCTTATCGGGATTCCATGGTTACTGTAGGGTCTGACCTGTAGATTGTTTATACACCTCGATTAAAACTATTCTATAGTCATAATTTCCCATTCTATAAGTCGAAAATACTCGACAATCTATTCCTTAACGGAAAGTCTTGATGTACATTATATAACTCTTACGTAGTAGGATGTGTGGTTGTCTGAGCCATCATATCCGACTCACTTAACTATGTTCCTTGTTCGGCTCACTTCTTGCAACTCCAACTTAAGGTTACTAAACCTCGGATACTTTTACTGAATAATCTTATGCTGACAACATCGGGTCGATCTTATCCTCCTTAAATATTTTTCCATTCTTGGAGAGGTCTATTACACTACAACTAATTCCAATAAATTCTAATCTTTGTCTTTCGCCTCGTACGACGACATCTTACATACATACTTATATCATCCTTTGTAAAAACAAATTGCCCCACACTGGGGAGGCATCTGAAGTTGTACATATGCATACGAACGCAAGGACTACTCCAACTTCCTCCGGTATTCAAAATGTAAGCATGAGGCATCACCTCTAATACATGTTCCTTTCATTCAGACATCTTGGTGTGCTACTTATCTCAACCTTAACCATTACTTCCACTATGAAATCCTTAAGAGTTCGCGGAATTCTTACAGACTACTCGTGCTCCGCTTCAATTGGTCTACAACGTCACTTATCTTAATAACTTAGAAATCATTCTTCATTACTAGGAGCTTGTTAATCTTCTATCATTCTTGCCACAACTTATTTTCGAATTAGCCGTAGCGTAAATATTTTCTATACCGATAAATCCAAAGCTTATAGGAGTTTAGTCCAAGTGATGAGTGGTATACGCCGTCTCACATATCATCATATAGTACAATTCATAGCACATAATTTACATACGTGTTCGAGTACGTGTACACTCCTAACGGGTACACAGTACGTCACATCGTCTTTGTCCGACTAACGGGACATCATACTTAATCAAAATATATTTGAGACAATACCACATCAACTGAAGACCTTCTTCTTATTCATAACTCATGTTTATTTCCTGAGTATACATTATCCCATAACATAATTTACGGTTACATTCTATCGGTATTATAAACTTATTACTCTTACATGTCACATAGTTGAGGAATATAATTCATAACTGTCTAGGTAGTATAAGTACTGACTGACGAGTACATAATATTATACATAATCTGATACATGGGACATGTTTACATAACGTGGGTACTGTTGGATATTTGGCTGTTGGCTTCATGTTTGCTAAAATCAAATATACAAGCAAGATGTGCGTCTTCAGAAGCTGGACCTCAGAAGCTGAACTTCAGAAGTTGAACGTCAGAAGCACTGTTCAGAAGCAACCTTCAGAAGCACTGTTCAGAAGCAACCTTCAGAAGCACTGTTCAGACACAGAACTTCAGACACAGAACTTCAGAAGTTGAGTCTTCAGACGTAAAACTTCAAAAGCTGAGTCTTCAGACGCTGAACCTTTAGACTTCAGAAGTATCTTCAGAAGCAACTTTGTTCTCGCGCCTTGGAGTGTATATTTTCTCACCTGATCTGTTGAAGATTTAGTTGAAGAATTCATGTTCTTGTTCTCCAAGCTTCATGTGTTTCCAGATGTTTCCAGAAGAAGATATTTTCGTGAGATATATTTCTTCAGATTGGATATTATTTTATTTGTGAATATATTTTCAAAGAGATCTTTGGAAAATATATTTCTGAATAATATTTGTTTCGAATATATCTGTGAAGAATATTTTAATCAAATATATGTTGCTACTGAAGGCTATATATAGAAGTCGCTGCTATTGAAGAAGGACATCAAAACAGAAGCCATTATACTTAGGTTTTGAGTCTGTTCATTGTGAGCTTTGTGCTCTGTTTCTGTACACCACTCAATTGTTTAGAGTTGGTTTGTTTTATTGAGTTGTAACCGTAGATCACTTGAAGCTTCTAAACAAGAGTGACTATTGAGTGTTTTGGAGTGTGTCTCCGAGTGTGTCTCCATCTTTGATTGTTTTAGAGTTTAAGATCACTGGGGCAGGGATTGATTGAGTAAGAAGTAAGATGGGATCTCAGGTCTAAGAGTTCCTAGGTTGAAGTCAATACGGGTAGTAGCTAGGTGATAAGTTGTAAACTTGGAGTTTCTTGAGAACTTAGAACTAGGACTATCATAGTGGATTTCCTTCCTGGCTTGGTAGCCTCCAGACGTAGGTGTGTTTGTCACCGAACTGGCTTAACAAATAACCTGTGTTTTTTACTTTCTGTCTGTTATTTCTGTTTTGCGTGTTTATACTCTGTTTTACTTGTTGTTCCTGTGTTGGAACATCAGATTCAACATCAGGACCTACTACGCAAGAAATTATATTTGGCATCAGAGCAGGCACCCTGCCTGTTTTAGGGTGAGCTCCAGGGAAGGTATTTTCTAGCAGAATGGACAAGGAAGGAGGATTTGTGAACATACCACCTCTGTTGGATGGTTCCAACAATGACTATTGGAAATCACGCATGAGTGCTTTCCTTAAGTCTATTGATAGTAAGACCTGGAAAGCAGTTCTAAAGGGTTGGGAACATCCTGTGGTGCTTGACAAAGATGGAAAGAAGACAGCTGATCTGAAACCAGAAGAAGAGTGATTCAAAGATGAAGATGAACTAGCACTTGGAAACTCCAAGGCCTTGAATGCTTTATTCAATGGAGTAGACAAGAATATGTTCAGACTGATCAAGCAGTGTACTGTAGCTAAGGATGCTTGGGAGATTCTCAAAACTACTCATGAAGGCACATCCAAGGTAAAATTGTCCAGACTTCAACTTCTCACCACCAAGTTTGAAAATCTCAAAATGTTGGAGGATGGGAACATACAAGACTTCTATATGAACGTTCTGGACATGGCTAATTCATTTGATTCTCTTGGAGAAAAAATGTCTGATGAGAAAATTGTGAGAAAAATACTCAGGTCTCTACCTAAGAGATTTGACATGAAGGTGACTGCCATTGAGGAAGCACAGGACATCTCCAGTATGAAGATTGAGGAATTAATCGGGTCTTTGCTGAATTTTGAGACAGCCTTCAATAACAGAACTGATAAGAAGGGGAAAGGTGTTGCTTTTGTAGCAGATACTGATGCTGAGGAACAAGGAATTAATGAGGATGATGAAAGCATATCAGAAGCTCTTGTGATGTGAAGCGGCGGGAAAAATGCGCAAGCGGAAAGCGCTCGCTCAAAACAGTAAAGTCACCACCAAAGTTTTATTTTTAAAGGGAAATGTTGATAAAACCCTTTGAGAACGAGAACAAGGTCATCGCGACCAAATTTCGGGTTCGGGAATCGATTATGAGAGGGGAAGGTATTAGCACCCCTCACATCCGTTGTACCCAACGGGAACCATTAGTTAGTTTAGCGTTTAGTTGTGTTAGTTTTATGCCCAAGGTTTGTAAAGAATAAATAAAGAAGAAACAAAAAGAGAAAAAATATTAAAAGATAGAAATGTGCTTGACAAGAGTTGGATCTTGCTCCTACGTATCTCCCGGTGCGATGGAGAATTCAAAGCTACGTAGTTCTTTGTTAGAAAATGTTTGTGTGTTGATTGATTTTAATTATGAAAAATAAATTGATCGCGCTTGGGTGAAAAAGTTTGCTTTTAAAAAGGACGGACTCGCACTTGGGCGATGGTATCCGTAAACGCGCACGGGCGTGAAAAGGTTTGATTAAAAAAGGACGGACTCACACTTGGGCGATGGTATCCGTTTGAAAATGCGCATGGGCGTGAAAAGATAAAGTTTGGTGGGTCGGGATTGATTTTAACGGAGGACGAATATTCACACAAAAGCGAAGTGTTTACCTCGTTTCAGAATATTCGGGGAAGCGTCGGGTGTCTACCCAAGTTTTCCTTTTTCACTCACAAAAAAAAAAGAAACAAGAAAAGTTGTTTTTTATGTTTTTGTATGTTGAAATAAAATGAGTAAGCAGCCCCTTTCAGACTCTGAAACCTCACTTCAGAACCTCAGAAGCTAGCTTCAGAAGCTTAAACTCAGAAGCTGAGTTCTGCTAAGGTCGCAGAGCGACCATAATTTGGCTCTGCGAAACCTTCAGAAGCTGAAACTCAGCATCTGAGTTTCAGAAGCACTTTCGCAGAGCGAGCATAACTTCGCTCAGCGAAACCTTCAGAAGCTGACTTCAGACTCTGAACTTCAGAAGCACTGTTCAGACTCACTTTCGCAGAGCGAACATAACTTCGCTCAGCGAAACTTCCAGAAGCTGCTTCTGAACTACTGTTCAGAAGCTGCTTCTGAACTGCTGTTCAGACTGCTTTTGATTTCTGATTTCAGAACCTCAAAGGGGTGAAAAACTTTCGAATACAGCAAGAAGAAGAAGTAAAAACTTCTGTTTTGGTGTTTAGCAAACTTGTGATTTTTTTGGAGCTTTTAAAATGATGTTTTTAGTGCAAAATGAGTGAAAGGTTACTTAAAAATGCAGAAGAAAATATGCAGGACAGCAAGAACAGCAACACAAAATGCAAACAGAAATGCAAATATGAAGTGGAAATGTTCAGAATACTTACAAACTCCTAGCCCAAGCTTTGGATGTAAGAAAAATGACAATGGCTTTAGATGTTTATGGTTTCTTGAAAATGGAAGTAATGAAGAACAAGAACAGCTGCAACAATGATGTTTTTGCTGCTATTCTTCACTCTTAGTATGATGTTTCTGGTGGTTTAAATGGCTGTTTTGATTGCTGGGTTTGTTTGTGATGGTTTGTAAAAACAAGAAACAGAAAACAGGATTTTTCTATTCAAAGATTGCTGTGAATTGCTGTGAATTTTGATTCAAAGATGGTGTAAAAACTAACTATCCTCAAACTCAAATTCTTATGTTCCTTTTATAGGCAAAATTGTGATCATTGGTAATCATGACAAATCCCTTAACAGCAGGGCTGTTTTGTGTGCTATGATCATGACCTTTGGTTAGCATTTAATGCAAAAGGAAGGAAGTGACCTTGCCTTGTGATCATGGTCAAGACTTTGGCTAATTTTCAGAACAAATGGGGCTGAGTTCTGACAGAAATTGCTGGAAAAAATGGAAAACAGGGCTGTTTGCAACTTGTGATGCTTTATGGATTGATCCTTGAAGATGTGGGAAGACAAACAGGAAAAGTAGTGTGCTGTCCTGTGCAGAGATTGGGAGAAAACATGGAAAAGTGGTGCTGTACACAGGGGCAGCAACACAGAAACTGGAAAGGGTGAAGTGCTGGAACAGGGCAGCAGTTTTGCAAACAGGGGCAGCAGTTTTGCAGCAACCTTTGAGTGGCTTTGATAAAGAGAAGAGGGAAGAAATTGCAAGGTGGATGCTGGAAAGTGAAGGTCAGCAGCAGGATGAGATTGGAAGAGAAGAAGTGCCGCCCAAGGGCAGCAACTTGCTTGGCACATGCTCCTCCTTCTTTGTTTGAGAAACACACGTTTTTCTTTCTTTCTTCTTTGAATCAAACAGTAAAAAGTAATAATAAAGTAATAATAATAATAATAATAAATGATAATAATAATAATAATAATAATAATAATAATAATAACAATAACAATAATAATAATAATAAAAATAAGAGAAAGATAAATAAGAATATTAAAAATAATAAACTGCAGTGTTCGCAGAGCGATTGTAACATCGCTCTGCGAAACCTTTCTTTTTTTTATTATTTTTTAAAAGGAGAAAAATAAAAGTTGATAAAAATAAAATATGGACAAAAATAGGGTACCACATGATGCTTGGAAGACAGTTCAACAAGATTTTGAAGCGTGCTGACAGGAGATCCAAATCAAATGGTCAGAACATCAGACTCAACATCAGTAAGCAACCAAATGACTTGAAGAAGACAAGAACTGATGAGAAGAGCAATCAATCAAAGGGAGTTCAGTGTCATGAGTGTGAAGGATATGGTCACATTAGGACAGAATGTGCCACATATCTCAAGAGACAGAAGCAAAGTTTGGCAGTTTTTTGGTCTGATGAAGATGACTCAGAAGCAGAAGTGAAAAGTGAATCAGCCAAGCATGTTGTTGCTTTAACTGGTAGATGCATGACTAATAATAAAGTTAAGGCTTCAGAAGCACCATCAGAGTCTGAAGCACTATCAGAGTCTGAAGCACCATCAGAGTCTGAAGCACCTTCAGAGTCTGAATCCAGTTATGAAGAATTGTCTTATGAAGAACTAGTTAACTCTTACAAAAATCTATATACTAGGAGTGAGGAAGTGTGCAAGCAGCTGGGGAAACAGAAGAGAACTATCACTAAACTTCAGGCTGAAAGAAGTGAACACTTAGGACGAATTTCTGATCTCAATGATGAGGTAACCCTACTGAACTCTCAACTTGAACATATGAAGAAGCAAGTCAGAATGATGAACACTGGTACTGATATGTTAGAAGAGATATTGGAGAGTCAGAACCAAGGGAAACCAAAAGGAATAGGGTTTGATTACAGGACCTTGAACAATAAACAGCAAAATCCAGCTAAAAGGTTCATTACAGCTGTTTGAACTTATGATCCAATTATGGGCAAACATAAGTTGGAACATCAGAACAAACCTCAGGGATCTCGTCCTTGGATATGTCATTACTGTGGTAAAAAGGGACACATAAAGCCATTATGTTTCAAGCTGTATGAATACCCCAAACACTTCCAGCAAAGAAAATCTGAACCTGTTGTAATCAATGTCAAGAAGGAATGGAGACCAAAATGTGAAAATGTTGGCCTAATAGCTCACACCTCTCTAAGAGCATCATCTAGTGAAGACTGGTACTTTGACAGTGCATGTTCCAGACATATGACTGGGGTGAGTAAATTTCTTGAAAATATACGGTCTCACACTCGTAGCTATGTAACCTTTGGTGATGGAGCTATAGGAGAAATCTTGGGAGTTGGTGATTTGATTAAGAATGGGTTACCAAAACTAGAAAATGTGTTGCTAGTTAAAGGACTAACAGCAAATTTGATTAGCATAAGCCAATTATGTGATCAAGGGTTGGAAGTGAACTTTAACAAGGAGGAATGTCTGGTTACTGGTAAAGAGAATAAAGTGCTGATGAGGGGCAATAGATCAAAGGACAATTGTTACTTATGGATGTCTCAAGAAGAAGCAAGCATGTCCACATGTCTCATAAGTTCAAAAGAAGAAGTCAGACTCTGGCACCAGAAACTTGGGCACTTAAATCTGAGGGGTATGAAGAATGTCATGTCTGTGGAAGCCATCAGAGGACTACTCAAACCTAAGATTAATGAAGACAACATTTGTGGAGAATGTCAGATTGGCAAAAAAACACGAATGTCTCATCCAAGGTTGGAGCATCAGGTAACATCAAAGGTTCTTGAACTGTTACACATGGACTTAATGAGACCTATGCAAGTTGAGAGCATTGGTGGAAAAAGGTATGTGTTTGTTGTTGTTGATGATTTTTCAAGATTCACTTGGGTAAGCTTCATTAGAGAAAAATCAGACACCTTTGATGTGTTTAAAGATCTTTGCACTCAATTACAAAGAGAAAAGGAAAATTTTATTGTCAGGACAGAAGTGACCATGGGAAGGAATTTGAAAATAGTAAGTTCTCTGAATTTTGTTCCTCTGAAGGAATCAAACATGAATTTTCAGCTCCCATAACACCCCAGCAAAATGGTGTTGTTGAAAGGAAGAACAGAACCTTGCAAGAATAAGCCAGAGTTATGTTACATGCAAAAAATTTACCTTATCTTTTTTGGGCAGAAGCAATGAATACAACATGCTATGTTCACAATAGGGTGACTCTAAAGACAGGCACTGCAACTACTCTGTATGAGTTATGGAAAGGAAGAAAGCCTACTGTCAAGTACTTTCATGTATTTGGAAGCAAGTGCTACATTTTGGCAGATAGAGAAAACAGAAGGAAAATGGATCCCAAGAGTGATGAAGGAATCTTTCTTGGTTACTCAACAAACAACAGAGCATATAGAGTTTTTAATTCCAGAACCAAGGTAGTAATGGAATCTATCAATGTTGTGATAGATGATTCACCTGCTGAAAAAGTATCTGATGTAATTCCAGATGTTGAAACATCAGAAGAATAGCTAGATACACCTGTTGTGGAAAATAAAGATGAGTCTGAAGAAAGAGAAAATGATTTAAATCATCCATCAACAAGTAAAGGACCTTCAATCAGAGTTCAGAAGAACCATCCCACAGATCTAATTATTAAGAACCTTGATCAAGGAGTCACAACCAGGAGATCTAATGAAGTAATTTCTAATTCGTGCTTTGTGTCAAAGTTTGAACCCAAGATTATTAAAGAAGCACTTACTGATGAATTCTGGATTGATGCAATGCAAGAGGAACTGAATCAATTCAAAAGAAGTGAAGTGTGGGACTTAGTTCCAAGACCTAAAGGCTTGAATGTCATTGGGACTAAATGGATTTACAAAAATAAATCAGATGAACATGGAACTGTGACCAGAAACAAGGCAAGACTGGTAGCTCAAGGGTACACTCAGGTGGAGGGACTTTGAAATTCTGGCTAGGCAATAATAAGAGATTACCAGGTTCTGAACCAGTCAGGTTCTGAACAATATGCAAGGCACAATAAATTGGTTAAAACAGAGCACACACAAACACAACACAAGCAGCAAATTAAAGTGCAGGAAAGTAAAAGGCACACAAGGTTTGTTAACCCAGTTCGGAGTAAACACCTCCTACTCTGGGGGATACCAATCCAGGAAGGAAATCCACTATTGGATTTAATCCTCAAGACTCAGACACTGACTCCCAGTTCTTATCCCAAGCAATTAACCTCCACCTAGTCAGACTTCTACCCAACTCTGAGTAATAGAATCCACTATCTTCCTATTCAAGTAACTAAACCCAGTTACTGAAACCCTTAGCCAAAAACACTCTGTTTTTCAGAAAACTTCAAAGACAAAATTTTATTCATACCTAGAGGCTTAGAATGAATTACAACTCAATCAAACACCTAAACCAACTCTAACAGAGTGGTGCACAATAAAGCTAAAAGCTTAAAATACTAAGACTCAATTTGCTGATCTTAAACTCTATAAATTCGTCATCCTTGAAAGCAACATCACTCCTCCTTATATAGTCTTCAGTCTTGCAACATAAATAACAAACTAATCTTCTGAATTGATTTGTTACTGGAATAAGATTGGTCCAATAATGTAACAAATAACACTGTATTGAATCTTTGAAAGATCATAACAGGAAAATATGAATTTATATCTTTGAACCAAATCTTCAATAAAATCTTCTCCAAATAATTCAGCATTCTAGAAGCAATTATACAAAGATAATTCCTTGCTAAATCTCTCAAGATACGCGCAAAAACTACTCTGAAAACCCAGCTTCTGATGTGGTCAACAAAAGTCAACGCTGGCTTCAGAACCTGAAATCAGCTTCTGAACTGCTACAGTGCATTCAGCTTCTGATGACATTTTCTGCTTCTGAATGGCTTCAAAACACAAAACTTGCAACTAAAGAAATGTTTCAAATATGGAGATGCTTCTATTCAATACTTTGGTTTTGCCAAAACATGCAGCCAACACCAAAAGACTCAACAATCTCCCCCTTTGGCAAATTTTTGGCTAAAACCAATGTTCACACACCCAAGTTCTTCAATCTCCCGTAAAATTAACTCAGCAATGAAGAACTCCACAATTATATAACATAGCAAATAGTTTAGGCAGCGGATTCAGCTATGTTAAACAACAGCTTCAGTTTCTGACTCTTAAAGCACACAAAAACCAAGTATTGATCAACTACTGATCATCACAACCATGGTATCAGCGCTACTGATCAACTCCTGATCATCACACACACTCCCCCTGAAGCTTCACAAACAAACTCCCCTTTACTACTGAACTACAGAGAAACAAAAGTATCAGAGCATATCAGAGCATACTTCAGGAGCTGAACACATTTGTTCTTCAGGACCACACTTCAGAACCACAAACATCACTCAGGAACATAACAGCCTTGTACTCCCCCTGAGACACATACTCCCCCTCAATAACATTTGACAGCTCTTGTTGCATTGGTTCTGAATACTGAGCTTCACACACAACTTCTGAATAACACTGAAAGCTGAACATCTGAAATGCAACAATACATCTTCTAATTTTTGGTATCAGAGTCAACACATTGCATAAGATTTTCTCCCCCTTTTTAGCCACAAAATTCTGACAAAACTCAGATATCAGGTAGAGAATAAAATCAAAACAAGTAACATAGATCCTGGAAAAGCTATCAGATTCAGACACATGATCACACTCAGCATAAGCACAACTGGCAGGTACTCTATCTTCCTCACATCCAGTTTGCATTAATTGCTATAATTCTTCATATAAACACACACCTAACTTGCTTCTCAGATTCTCAAACTGTTTAGCATCCAAGGCCTTTGTGAATATGTCAGCAATTTGATCTTCAGTAACCACATGTTCCAGCTGAACAATCTTGTCCTCCACAAGGTTTCTGATAAAGTGGTGTCTGATATCTATGTGTTTTGTTCTGCTGTGCTGAATAGGGTTCTTAGAGATATTAATAGCACTCAGATTGTCACAAGATAGGGTCATGGTTCCCTGTTCAATGTTGTATTCCTCCAGCATTTGTTTCATCCACACCAGTTGTGAGCAACTACTCCCAGCAGCAATGTACTCAGCTTCAGCAGTTGATAATGAAACACAATTTTGTTTCTTGCTGAACCAAGAAATTAAGTTATTTCCCAAAAAAAAACAACCTCATGAGGTGCTCTTCCTGTCATCAGCACTTCCAGCCCAGTCAGCATCACAATATCCCATCAGTTCAGAACTTGAACTATGTGAAAACATGATTCCATAGTCACTTGTGCTATTCACATACTTCAGAATTCTCTTCACTTGTGTCAGATGACTCATCTTAGGATCAGCTTGATATCTTGCACAAACTCCAACAACATAAGTGATGTCAGGTCTGCTTGCAGTTAAATACAACAAGCTCCCTATCATGCTTCTGTACTGACTTTGATCAACTGATACTCCATGTTCATCTTTGGTTAGCTTCAGATGAGTAGCAGCTGGTGTCTTCTTATGAGCAGCAGACTCCATTCCAAACTTCTTCACTATGTTCTTGGCATACTTACTTTGAGAAATGAAGATTGTATCTTCCATTTGTTTGACTTGTAACCCAAGAAAGTATGTCAGTTCACCAACTAAGCTCATTTCAAATTCTGACTGCATCTGCTGAACAAACAATTTGACCATCTTCTGAGACATCCCTCCAAACACTATATCATCCACATAAATCTGAGCAATCATCAGATTCCCATTTTCATCTTTCACAAACAAAGTCTTATCAAAACCTCCTTTTCTGTAACCTTGAGCCTCAAGAAACTGAGTCAGCCTGTCATACCATGCTCTTGGTGCTTGCTTCAATCCATATAAAGCCTTCTTCAACTTGAACACATGATCAGGAAACTTAGGATCCACAAAACCCTTAGGTTGTTCAACATATACCTCTTCTTGCAAATATACATTCAGAAATGCACTCTTCACATCCATTTGGAATAATTTGAACTTGAGAACGCAAGATACACCTAACAGCAATCTTATGGACTCTAGTCTGGCCACAGGTGCAAAGGTCTCATCAAAATCAAGTCCCTCAACTTGAGTATAGCCCTGAGCAACCAACCTTGCCTTGTTTCTGACTACAGTACCACTTTCATCTGTTTTATTCTTGAATATCCACTTAGTGCCAATCACATTCAATCCTTCAGGTCTTGGAACTAGATCCCATACTTCACTCCTTTTGAATTGATTCAACTCATCTTGCATTTCTTCAATCCAAAATTCATCAGTTAGGGCTTCTTTCACATTTTTGGGTTCAAACTTAGACACAAAACATGAATCAGTAGCAGCTGGTTCTGATCTCCTGGTTCTGACTCCTTGATCCAAACTCCCAATGATAAGCTCCTTAGGATGATCCTTCTGAATTCTAATAGATGGCCCTTTATTGGTAGGATCATGTTCTGGATGTACATCTGCTTCTTCAGACTCTGGATGAATTTCTGCTTCTGAAGTTTGTTCTTCTGATGGTTCAGACTCTGGAACAACTTCAGACTCACTTCTATCTTTCTCAGCAGTCAGATCATCAATTACCACATTAATGGACTCCATCACAACTTTAGTTCTTGAATTAAACACCCTATAAGCTCTGCTGTTCACTGAATAACCCAGGAATATGCCCTCATCAGACTTAGGATCCAGTTTTCTTCTGTTTTCCCTGTCAGCCAAAATGTAGCATCTGCTCCCAAAAACATGGAAATATTTGACTGTAGGCTTCCTCCCTTTCCACAGTTCATACAATGTAGATGTTGTTCCCTTCTTCAGAGTGACTCTATTATGGATATAACATGCAGTGTTCATAGCTTCAGCCCAAAACATATATGGCAGCTTCTTAGCATGCAGCATAACCCTTGCACATTCTGCTAATGTCCTATTCTTCCTCTCAACAACACCATTTTGTTGAGGTGTGATAGGTGCAGAAAACTCATGCTTTATACCTTCAGAAGCACAGAATTCTGAGAAGCTCTTGTTTTCAAATTCTTTGTCATGATCACTTCTGATTCTGATAATCCCACTGTCCTTCTCTCTTTGTAGTTGAATGCACATCTCTTTAAAGACTTCAAAAGTGTCAGATTTTTCTCTAACAAAGCTGACCCATGTGAATCTTGAGTAATCATCAACCATTACAAAAACATACCTCTTGCCCCCAATACTCTCAACTTGCATAGGCCCCATTAAATCCATGTGAACAAGTTCTAGTACTTTAGTAGTTACCTGGTGAACTAATCTGGGATGAGACTTTCTTGTTTGTTTTCCAATTTGACAATCACCACAAACATTGTCCTCATTGATCTTCAGATTAGGTACAGCTCTGATAGCTTTAGTACTTAGAATTTTTTTCATGCCTTTCAGATGGAGATGTCCCAGCTTCTGGTGCCAGAGTTTGACTTCCTCTTCTAAGCTCATAAGACAAGAAGTCAGACTTCTTTCTTCTTCAGAAACCCACAAATAACAATTATCTTTGGATCTGCAGCCTCTCATCTGAATCTTATCTTCCTGATCAGTAACAATACACTCTAGTTTGTTGAAATTAACCTTCAATTCTTGATCACAAAGTTGGCTGATACTGATCAGATTAGAGGTTAATCCTTCCACCAGTAGCACATCATTTAGTCTGGGCAAACCTTCTCTGATCAAATCTCCAATACCCAGAATCTGACCTTTTACACCATCTCCAAATGTCACATAACTTCTGGAGTATGATCTGATATTGCTCAGTAGCTTCTTCACACTAGTCATGTGCCTTGAACACCCACTATCAAAATACCAATCTTCTTTTGAAGTTGCTCTCAAAGAAGTGTGAGCTATAAGGCCTACATTCTGAACTTTGGGCCTCCACACCTTCTGAACATTGTGTCTGGGTGCAGCTGGTTCAACTCTTCTATACTGAAAATGTTCAGGATAGCCATAAAGTTTGAAGCAGAATGGTTTGATATGCCCTTTCTTTCCACAATGATGACAGATCCATGGATGATTTCTTCTCCTTCTGTTTCTGAAAAATTTCTGGGACAGCTTCTGAGGTAGCATCTGATCATGCTTCTGACCTTGCATCTGATGTAACATCCCGCTCAGATGCGATTACTATCAGTATTAGATGCGATTAAGCAAGTTTGGTAATTAAGTAATAAAAGGCATGGCAAAATGGTAAATAAGTTAAAAGGGGGGGGAAAGTTTGAAACAAAGAAGTAGAAAAGAGTGTTCTACACTCTTCCATTTCATTTTTCTTTCCCAATTTCAGTTCACTCTCTCTCCCTCTCCCTCCTCACTCTCACGCCACTCCCTCTCACTCTAATTCTTCAAGTTTTCATCCCAATTCTTGTGAGAAGCTTATGCAAGCAAACTTGAGTTGGAAGCTAGAGTAATAGGAAGAATAAGGAAGAACAAGCTAGGGTTTGCAAGAAACAAGTTGAACCAGCACCAAATAAGGCATAGGTGAGCTCATTTCAGATTATAGAACCAAATTATAGTGGTGTTGACAAGTTTTACAAGTTTTAGAAAGTTTACAAGTTACCCTAATTTTCCTTGCTTGTCTAATCTTTGCTCATGAGTGTTATAATTGTTAATTTATGAAAGAAAATCATATTTACCATGTTTGAGAAGCATGGGTACCTTTAAATGGGCAAAAATGGTGGAAATCACGTTTTTACACAGTTTTTACTGATATGGTCGCTGTAGCGACGGACGGTCGCTTGTAGCGACCAAACTGGGTTTTTCCCTGCCTAGCCGCGCTTGTAGCGACCACGCAGGCGCTTGTAGCGACGGTTGTCGCTTGTAGCGAGGAACTGGGCGCTGTAGCGACCAAGTTCTGCCTGCTGTCGCTTGTAGCGACCAGAAGGGCGCTGTAGCGACCAGCCCTGAATAGTCCAACCTAGTTGAGCTGTTCTGGGGGTTCTGGTTCGCGCGTGCATGGCTTTTGGCAACTGTTTTTCTATAATGCATTTTTAGAAACTTAAACCACCATTTTAGTTCATTTCAAATGCTTCCAAAGAGTAAAATATTACTTGAGCAAAGGTTGTACAAAGCTTGGGAATTCATGAATTAAGTTGCAGGCTTAAGTAAGCCCTAGGAATGGCTCATGAGAACGATGAGTCAAGAACCTTGATAGGTTAATAAGAATATTACCAAGTTCCAAGATTAGAACCTTTTATAGGTTAAGAGTTCAGAATTAGTAAGATTAAGCCGTGGCCTTCGATGTTCACGCCAGTGGGACACGAATGGTCCACGTAGAGTACAGACTAAGATTATTACATTTAAGTCGTGACTTTCATCGTTCACGCCAGTGGGACATGAAATGTTCACGTTTCAGTTTACAGATTATTTATTCGCGTCTTCCGTCGTTCACGCCAGTGGGACACGGGAGGTATACGCATCAGTTAAAACTTATATTAAGTCGTGTCTTCTGTTGTTCACGCCAGTGGGACACAGGAGGTTCACGCCAGTGGGACGTGTTATTCCGCAAGGGTAACCGCACGACGACAAGAGGAGTCCGGTGTTAGCCTGATATGATAGGAATTTTCACCGGTTATCAGGGGAGTGTACTTCGGGGTTACTCCACCCGGGGGCATTCCGTAAAATGAACTCAGATAATAATGTTTGTTCAACGCTAACAGCTAACTCAAAGTATCAGTTATTATTTATTTATATTATCAGTCAGGAAATATTTACTCAGACAATTATCATACTTCAGTTAACAGTATCAGACGGTGATCCTAGGTTTCCCCTCGATCACCAATACAGCAGAATCAGTCAGATGACCCGCTATGGGTAAGTTAAGACTTGGCGATCATAGGTATCCCCAAGATCGCCGAGGTAGGCACGGCGACCCTAGGTTCCCTGAGGTTGCCAAACAGTAGGTAGGGTAGGAGCTCACTGAGACTTTATGTCTCATCCCTTTCCTTCTGGTGCAGGTTCTTCTCAGGTGGCACAACGCAAAGGTAAAGAGAAAGCTACGGATTGATCGTGCTGCATTGTGTTTTATCTTGTGGATGTTGTAAAAGATTAATGTATATAATGTATATTATGAAGGATGTTTGTATCGGAACTTGAGTTGTAATACAACTTGTGCATGTAATGAACAAACTTTTCTGTATTGTACTTAATGTATCCAGTATCAGTTTAGCACTCTTGCTAATATACTAGTTAAAATTAGTAAGGGTGTTACAATTGGTATCAGAGCAGGTCGATTCAGACCGTGCCTTGGGTTATTAAAGTACAATCCAAGTTTCTGGACCTCTTGGATCCAGGACATTATTCTAGATGTTATGTTCAGTTAAAACTGATCACTTTGACTTGTATATGACAGCTAGGATAAGATGTCTGGGAGAAGAAGAGGTAGACCTCGTACCAATCAAGCTAGTGATGAAAGTGGAGGACCCAGTCAGAATTCATGGGAACAGATGATGCAACA
This sequence comes from Medicago ruthenica, assembly GCA_018208015.1. Taxonomy (NCBI): domain Eukaryota; kingdom Viridiplantae; phylum Streptophyta; class Magnoliopsida; order Fabales; family Fabaceae; genus Medicago; species Medicago ruthenica. Next base: position 87,502 of record WNNG01000341.1, read on the forward strand.
ACAGCAGGCCTGGCAGCAACAATACCAAGAGCAACAAGCTCAGAATGCATTACAGTATCAGCAAATGATGCTGATGATGCAACAGCAGTCGCAGCAACAGGCCCAAGCTCAACAGCAGTGGATGGAAATGATGCAGCAAGGGCAAGGTTTCCATCCACAGCCACCACCTCCTCCAGTAATTGGTAATCCAGTGTTCCGGGAGTATAACAGGCATCACCCTCCGGAGTTCAATGGAGAAGGTGAACCACAAGAAGCAAGAAAGTGGATTAAGCAGATGGAGAAGATCTTTAGAATGGCTGAATGTTCAGAGGAAGATAAAGTAGTCTATGCAACAAACCAACTCAGAGGCGCAGCAGAAGACTGGTGGGAATCTGCTCAGCGCAGGATGGAAGCCAATGGTGTAGAAGTGAATTGGGAGAACTTTAAAGGAGTAATGTTAGAAAAGTATTTACCTTTGTCCTACAAGGTAAAGAAGGAACAAGAGTTCTTAGAATTGAAGCAGGGTGGTATGTCAGTAGCTGAATTTACAAAGAAGTTTGAGGAGCTGTCTTATTATTCCACACACAATGAGTATGCCGAAAATGAAGTGTGGAAGATGAATCAGTATAAAAGAGGTTTAAGGGGTGAGATTGATACAGCAGTTAGCCTTCAGAGAACTGCGAGTTATGACGAGCTGGTGCATGATAGCTTAGTGGTTGAGGCAGGACTTGCAAAGGCCTCGAAGGAAAGAGCAGCAGCTTATGAAAAGAAGAAAAGCAGAATGTCAGATAAGTATCACGATAAGCTTAAGCCGAAAGGATCTCCTCAGAGAGGGAAACAGACCTACTCTCCACAACATAATCCTTTGAGGACAAATCCTACTTGCAAGACATGCGGTAGAATGCATAAAGGAGAGTGCTTGGTTGGAGCTGGAATTTGTTATGGATGTAAACAGCCAGGGCATTTCATATCAGAGTGTCCAAACAGACGTGGTAAGGGAACAGCTGAAGGAACAACTACTAGTAGGGGCAGAGTGTACTCTCTTGACGGCGCCAAGGCTTCGGCCAACGAAGATTTAATTGCCGGTATGTGTTATTTGGGTACAAATCCAGTAAAAGTTCTATTTGATTGCGGCGCTACATGTTCTTTTATTTCCTATAAATGTGTGGAGACGTTGCAATTACCCTTGTCTCCGTTGAACCCTCCAATGTTAGTATCAACCGCTACTGAAGGCGGAATTGAGGCTAAGTATGTTTGTGAAAGCTGTCCTATCACTGTGTCTAGCAAGACTTACTATGTTGATTTAGTTTGTCTCCCGATGGAGCAACTGGATGTAATTTTAGGCATGGATTGGCTCTCTGCTAATCATGTCTATATAGGATGTTCAGAGAAGAGTATTTATATGCCTACCAGTGATACGACAGAAGGTGTGGCTTTATCAGAATTGATTAACCGCACCCATCAGTTAATTCAGTTCATTTGTGCTCAAGATAAGGGATTCTATATCATGCTCACTGTGGCTTCAGAGTCAGAGTTAAGCCCCAGTGATATTCCTATTGTAAATGAATACTTAGATGTCTTCCCTTCAGAAGTATCTAGTTTGCCTCCAGAGCGTGAGGTAGAGTTTTCAATTGATTTGATTCCAGGAGCGGAGCCAGTATCTGTGGCACCGTACAGAATGTCACCAACAGAACTGAAAGAGCTGAAGTCTCAACTCGAAGAATTAATTCAGAAGCATTTTATTCGACCCAGTGTATCACCTTGGGGTGCTCCAGTCTTGTTAGTCAAGAAAAAGGACGGAAGTATGAGGTTGTGTATTGACTACCGCCAACTAAACAAAGTGACTATCAAGAACAGGTATCCTCTTCCAAGGATTGACGATCTTTTAGACCAGCTCAAGGGAGCGACAGTATTTTCCAAAATTGATCTTCGATCGGGTTATCACCAAATCCGTATCAAATCTTCAGATGTGTCTAAAACGGCGTTTCGAACGCGTTATGGGCACTACGAATTCCTGGTCATGCCGTTCGGTGTAACCAATGCTCCAGCAGTATTTATGGATTACATGAACAGGATATTTCAGCCCTATCTCGATCAATTTGTGGTGATTTTCATTGATGACATCTTGATCTATTCTAAGGATCCTCAGGAGCATGCTCAGCATTTGAGAATTGTATTGGGTGTTCTTAGAGACAAACAGCTGTATGCTAAGTTTAGCAAGTGTGAGTTCTGGTTATCTGAGATTAAGTTTTTGGGTCATGTTATTTCTCAAGGAGGAGTAGCTGTTGATCCATCTAAAGTTGAGGCTGTTCTCAATTGGGAAAGACCAAAGAATGTAGCTGAAGTCAGGAGCTTTCTAGGCTTGGCAGGTTATTATCGGAGATTTATCATGAAGTTTTCTCAGATTGCTTTACCCCTGTCACGCCTCACCAGAAAAGATGTACCCTTTATTTGGGATGATGAATGTGAAGAAAGTTTCAGAGTTTTAAAGAAGAAATTGACTAAGGCCCCTGTATTGGCAATACCGGATCCTGAAAGGAGATACACCGTTTTCTGCGATGCATCTTCCAAGGGACTGGGAAGTGTTCTCATGCAAGGAGAAAATGTAATAGCTTATGCCTCTAGACAGCTCAAGACCCATGAGGAGAATTACCCCACTCATGATCTTGAGTTAGCAGCAATAGTTTTTGCATTGAAGATATGGAGACATCACTTGTATGGTGCGCAATTTGATTTGTTCAGCGACCATAAGAGTTTGAAGTATTTGTTTGATCAACGAGATCTGAATATGAGGCAAAGGCGATGGATGGAGTATTTGAAAGATTTTGATTTTGATCTGAAGTACCATCCAGGAAAGGCTAATGTGGTAGCAGACGCCTTGAGTCGGAAGGCTTTAGTCAAAGCTGAAGTGATGATGCACACGTGTGGACTGTATGAGAAGTTTAGAGACCTTAACCTTCATGTTACTGATTTGGATGGTGGTATTTTGTTAAACAAGTTAGATATTTCATGTGACCTACGATCTAGGATTGCACAAGCGCAAAGCATGGATATGGACCTTCAAAGGAAAATTAGCCAGCCGGAGTTTTCTTTTGCACCTGATGGAACATTATTGTTTGAGGGAAGGGTTTATGTCCCGAACGATGAAGAATTGAAAAGGTTAATTCTAGAAGAGGCGCATAAGAGCAGTTTCAGCATTCATCCAGGAACCACCAAGATGTATCAAGACTTGAAAAGAGATTATTGGTGGCCTAGCATGAAAAGAGATGTTGCAGAATTTGTGTCGAGATGCATTGTTTGTCAGCAAGTGAAGATTGAGCACCAAAGGCCTGCAGGGATGTTAGTGCCTTTGGAAATTCCGCAATGGAAATGGGAAGATATAACCATGGATTTTGTGAGTGGATTACCTCGAACACAGCGAGGACATGACTCCATATGGGTAATAGTGGACCGGTTAACCAAGTCGGCTCATTTTTTGCCGGTTAAGACTACGTACCGAGCCTCACAGTATGCTGAAATGTTTATTTCTGAGATAGTGAAACTCCATGGTGTGCCAGCTAGTATTGTGTCTGATAGAGATCCCATTTTCACATCCCACTTTTGGAAAGCTTTTCAGAAAGCTTTAGGAACAAGATTAAAGATGAGTACGTCCCATCATCCTCAAACAGACGGACAATCAGAAAGGACTATTCAAACGTTAGAGGATATGTTACGTGCATGTATTCTAGAAGATGGAGGAAGTTGGAACAATCATCTACCGTTGATTGAATTCTCTTACAACAACAGTTACCATTCTAGTATTGGAATGGCACCATATGAAGCTCTATATGGTAGGAAGTGTAGAACCCCGCTTTGTTGGGCTGAGGTTGGAGATAAAAGCATTTTGGGTCCAGAGATCATTCAGGAGACGACTCTAAAGATCAAGTCTATTCAAGATAAGATGAGAACAGCACAAAGTCGTCAGAAAAGCTATGCTGATAGGAGACGAAGACCCTTAGAGTTTGATGAAGGAGATCATGTATTTCTTAAGGTTACACCTAAGCTGGGATTAAGAGGAGCATTCCGAACCAAGAAACTTTGTCCAAGATATGTTGGACCATTCCAGATACTTCGTCGTGTTGGTCCGGCAGCTTATCAGTTAGCGCTGCCACCAGCCATGTCAGGACTGCATGATGTATTTCACGTCTCCCAGCTGAGGAAGTATATCCCTGATCCTTTTCAACCAGTGGAATTGGACAGTATTGTTTTGAAATCGGACTTGACCTTTCAACCTGAGCCAGAACAGATAATTGATCGTGATGTTAAGACCTTGCGGAACAAAGAGATTCCTATAATTAAGGTTGTATGGAAAGGTTCTCCCGACGGCGAAGCAACGTGGGAGCTAGAATCAGATATGCAAGCTACTTATCCTCATTTATTTTCAGGTAACTTCTAAATTTCGAGGACGAAATTTCTTTAAGGGGGGTAGATTGTAACATCCCGCTCAGATGCGATTACTATCAGTATTAGATGCGATTAAGCAAGTTTGGTAATTAAGTAATAAAAGGCATGGCAAAATGGTAAATAAGTTAAAAGGGGGGGGAAAGTTTGAAACAAAGAAGTAGAAAAGAGTGTTCTACACTCTTCCATTTCATTTTTCTTTCCCAATTTCAGTTCACTCTCTCTCCCTCTCCCTCCTCACTCTCACGCCACTCCCTCTCACTCTAATTCTTCAAGTTTTCATCCCAATTCTTGTGAGAAGCTTATGCAAGCAAACTTGAGTTGGAAGCTAGAGTAATAGGAAGAATAAGGAAGAACAAGCTAGGGTTTGCAAGAAACAAGTTGAACCAGCACCAAATAAGGCATAGGTGAGCTCATTTCAGATTATAGAACCAAATTATAGTGGTGTTGACTAGTTTTACAAGTTTTAGAAAGTTTACAAGTTACCCTAATTTTCCTTGCTTGTCTAATCTTTGCTCATGAGTGTTATAATTGTTAATTTATGAAAGAAAATCATATTTACCATGTTTGAGAAGCATGGGTACCTTTAAATGGGCAAAAATGGTGGAAATCACGTTTTTACACAGTTTTTACTGATATGGTCGCTGTAGCGACGGACGGTCGCTTGTAGCGACCAAACTGGGTTTTTCCCTGCCTAGCCGCGCTTGTAGCGACCACGCAGGCGCTTGTAGCGACGGTTGTCGCTTGTAGCGAGGAACTGGGCGCTGTAGCGACCAAGTTCTGCCTGCTGTCGCTTGTAGCGACCAGAAGGGCGCTGTAGCGACCAGCCCTGAATAGTCCAACCTAGTTGAGCTGTTCTGGGGGTTCTGGTTCGCGCGTGCATGGCTTTTGGCAACTGTTTTTCTATAATGCATTTTTAGAAACTTAAACCACCATTTTAGTTCATTTCAAATGCTTCCAAAGAGTAAAATATTACTTGAGCAAAGGTTGTACAAAGCTTGGGAATTCATGAATTAAGTTGCAGGCTTAAGTAAGCCCTAGGAATGGCTCATGAGAACGATGAGTCAAGAACCTTGATAGGTTAATAAGAATATTACCAAGTTCCAAGATTAGAACCTTTTATAGGTTAAGAGTTCAGAATTAGTAAGATTAAGCCGTGGCCTTCGATGTTCACGCCAGTGGGACACGAATGGTCCACGTAGAGTACAGACTAAGATTATTACATTTAAGTCGTGACTTTCATCGTTCACGCCAGTGGGACATGAAATGTTCACGTTTCAGTTTACAGATTATTTATTCGCGTCTTCCGTCGTTCACGCCAGTGGGACACGGGAGGTATACGCATCAGTTAAAACTTATATTAAGTCGTGTCTTCTGTTGTTCACGCCAGTGGGACACAGGAGGTTCACGCCAGTGGGACGTGTTATTCCGCAAGGGTAACCGCACGACGACAAGAGGAGTCCGGTGTTAGCCTGATATGATAGGAATTTTCACCGGTTATCAGGGGAGTGTACTTCGGGGTTACTCCACCCGGGGGCATTCCGTAAAATGAACTCAGATAATAATGTTTGTTCAACGCTAACAGCTAACTCAAAGTATCAGTTATTATTTATTTATATTATCAGTCAGGAAATATTTACTCAGACAATTATCATACTTCAGTTAACAGTATCAGACGGTGATCCTAGGTTTCCCCTCGATCACCAATACAGCAGAATCAGTCAGATGACCCGCTATGGGTAAGTTAAGACTTGGCGATCATAGGTATCCCCAAGATCGCCGAGGTAGGCACGGCGACCCTAGGTTCCCTGAGGTTGCCAAACAGTAGGTAGGGTAGGAGCTCACTGAGACTTTATGTCTCATCCCTTTCCTTCTGGTGCAGGTTCTTCTCAGGTGGCACAACGCAAAGGTAAAGAGAAAGCTACGGATTGATCGTGCTGCATTGTGTTTTATCTTGTGGATGTTGTAAAAGATTAATGTATATAATGTATATTATGAAGGATGTTTGTATCGGAACTTGAGTTGTAATACAACTTGTGCATGTAATGAACAAACTTTTCTGTATTGTACTTAATGTATCCAGTATCAGTTTAGCACTCTTGCTAATATACTAGTTAAAATTAGTAAGGGTGTTACATCTGAGGTCTCTTCTGAGCTTGCTTTTGAGGTCTCATCTGAATATGCTTCTGACCTTGCATCTGGGCTTGTTTATGAGGTCTCTTCTTTGATGTTCCAACCATAGAATCATGAGTTTGAGTAGCAGGAACAAAATTCATCTGTTTAGGAATCTGAGTCTGATCAACACAACCTAAACCAGTTTTTGCTTGTTGCTGATTCCCCAAAATGTCCTCCAATTTATCAGTAGCAGAGTTCAACATCCTCACTTGCTTCTTCATTTGATCAAGTTGGGAGTTCAGTTGGTTCACTTCTTCTTTTAAATCTGAATTCTGCACTAATAGTTCACCTTTTTCAGCCTCCAGTTGAAGAATAGTCTCCTTCTGATCCAAAACTTGTTTGCAAAACTCTGAGTCAGACTCTGAAAAGGTCTCAGACTCTAAAACAGCTTCCTTCTTCAAGATAGCTCCTGACCTTACAACCAGACCAGTATCACACATACCAGATTCACTTCCAGTATCTTCTTCAGAATCATCATCAGACCATGCAACTGCTAGGCTTTTCTTCTGCTTCTTAAGGAAGGTAGGACATTCAGATTTGATGTGTCCATAACCCTCACACTCATAGCATTGCACACCTTAGGCTTGGTTACTTTTCTCCTCAGACTTGGTCTTCTTCTCATCAGTTTGTTGCTTTTGTTATTGAATCTGAAGTTCTGACCTTTGGCTTTGGCCTTTCTGTTAACATTCTTCAGAATCTTGTTGAATTGTTTTCCCAGCAACACTAGAGCTTCTGATAAGTCACCCTCTTCAGACTCTTGTTGATCATCAGCTTCAGAATTCACACTAAAGGCTACACCTTTTCCTTTCTTCTCAGTCTGTTTGCAAAAGGCTGTTTCAAAATTGAGTAATGACCTAATCAGCTCCTCAAGCTTCATAGTGGTAATATCATGGACCTCTTCAATTGCTGTCACCTTCATATCAAACCTTCTGGGCAGGGATCTGAGGATTTTTCTTACTAACTTCTCATCAGACATCTTTTCACCAAGAGAATCAAAAGAATTTTCCATGTCCAGCACATTCATGTAGAAATCCTGGATATTTTCATCCTCCTTCATCTTCAAGTTCTCAAACTTAGTGGTCAGCAACTGCAATCTGGACATCTTCACCTTAGAAGTTCCTTCATGAGTGGTTTTCAGAATTTCCCAAGCATCCTTAGCCACAGTACATTGTTTGATAAGTCTGAACATGTTCTGATCAACACCATTAAAGATAGCATTCAAAGCTTTTGAATTTCCCAGTGACAGATCATCTTCAGCTTTGGTCCATTCCTCCTCAGGCTTCAGAACCTCAGTCTTGTTACCATCTTTGTCTGTATACACAGGATGATCCCAGCCTTTAATCACAGTTTTCCAAGTCCTGCTGTCAATAGACTTTAGAAAAGCACACATCCTTGACTTCCAATACTCATAGTTTGTGCCATCTAGTAGGGGTGGTCTATTGACATAGCCTCCTTCTCTATCCATACTTGCCAGAAATTAATACCTCTGGATTTCACCCAATTTACAGGCAGGGTGCCTGCTCTGATGCCAATTGAAATTCTGGCTAGGCAATAATAAGAGATTACCAGGTTCTGAACCAGTCAAGTTCTGAACAATACGCAAGGCACAATAAATTGCTTAAAACAGAGCACACACAAACACAACACAAGCAGCAAATTAAAGTGCAGGAAAGTAAAAGGCACACAAGGTTTGTTAACCCAGTTCGGAGTAAACACCTCCTACTCTGGGGGATACCAATCCAGGAAGGAAATCCACTATTGGATTTAATCCTCAAGACTCAGACACTGACTCCCAGTTCTTATCCAACTCTGAGTAATAGAATCCACTATCTTCCTATTCAAGTAACTAAACCCAGTTACTGAAACCCTTAGCCAAAAACACTCTGTTTTTCAGAAAACTTCAAAGACAAAACTTCATTCGTACCTAGAGGCTTAGAATGAATTACAACTCAATCAAACACCTAAACCAACTCTAACAGAGTGGTGCACAATAAAGCTAAAAGCTTAAAATACTAAGACTCAATTTGCTGATCTTAAACTCTATAAATTCGTCATCCTTGAAAGCAGCATCACTGCTCCTTATATAGTCTTCAGTCTTGCAACATTAATAACAAACTAATCTTCTGAATTGATTTGTTACTGGAATAAGATTGGTCCAATAATGTAACAAATAACACTGTATTGAATCTTTGAAAGATCATAACAGGAAAATACGAATTTCATATCTTTGAACCAAATCTTCAATAAAATCTTCTCCAAATAATTCAGCATTCTAGAAGCAATTATACAAAGATAATTCCTTGCTAAATCTCTCAAGATACGCGCAAAAACTACTCTGAAAACCCAGCTTCTGATGTGGTCAACAAAAGTCAACGCTGGCTTCAGAACCTGAAATCAGCTTCTGAACTGCTACAGTGCATTCAGCTTCTGATGACATTTTCTGCTTCTGAATGGCTTCAAAACACAAAACTTGCAACTGAAGAAATGTTTCAAATATGGAGATGCTTCTATTCAATACTTTGGTTTTGCCAAAACATGCAGTCAACACCAAAAGACTCAACAGACTTGATTTTGATGAAACCTTTGCACATGTTGCCAGATTGGAATCCATAACATTACTTTTGGGAGTGGCATGTATTCTTAAATTCAAGCTGTTTCAGATGGATGTGAAGAGTGCCTTCCTAAATGGGTACTTACATGAAGAGGTCTATGTTGAACAACCAAAAGGATTATAGATCCTAACTTTCCTAATCATGTCTACAAATTAAAGAAAGCATTGTATGGATTAAAACAGGCACCTAGAGCATGGTATGAGAGACTCACACAGTTTCTGGTTACTCAAGGTTACAGAAAAGGAGGAATTGACAAGACACTGTTTGTGAAAGAAGATAATGGAAGATTAATGATAGTACAAATCTATGTTGATGACATTGTCTTTGGTGGGATGTCAAACCAGATGGTTCAAATTTTTGTTCAGCAGATGCAGTCTGAGTTTGAGATGAGTCTTGTGAGTGAACTAACCTATTTTCTTGGTCTTCAAGTCAAGCAGATGGAAGACACAATATTCATTTCACATAGCAAATATGCCAAGAACATAGTTAAGAAGTTTGGGGTGGAGAATGCAAGACATCAAAGAACACATGCATCCACTTCCTTGAAGTGGACCAAAGATGAACAAGGTGTTGCTGTTGATCAAAGCTTGTATAGAAGCATGATTGGAAGTCTGTTGTATCTCACTGCAAGCAGACCAGACATAACCTTTGCTGTTGGAGTCTGTGCTAGATACCAGGCTGAACCAAAAATGAGTCATTTGACTCAAGTAAAAAGAATTTTGAAGTATGTCAATAGTACCAGTGACTATGGTATTATGTACTCACACAGTGGAAGTTCTATGTTAGTCGAGTATTGTGATGCTGACTGGGCAGGTAGTGCAGATGATAGAAAAAGTACATCTGGTGGATGCTTCTTTATGGGAAACAATCTAATTTCATGGTTCAACAAGAAGCAGAATTGTGTATCCTTATCTACAGCTGAAGCTGAGTATATAGCAGCTGGTAGCAGTTGTTCCCAATTGGTGTGGATGAAGCAAATGCTGAAGGAATATAATGTTGAACAGGATGTTCTAACACTGTACTATGATAATCTAAGTGCTATCAATATTTCCAACAATCCCATACAGCATAACAGGACTAAGCATATTGACATTCGTCATCACTTTATCAGGAATCTTGTAGAAGAGAACATAGTGAAACTTGAACATGTTCCCACAGAGGAACAATTAGCTGATATATTCACCAAAGCCTTAGATGCAAGTCAATTTGAGAAGTTGAGGGGAAAACTGGGAGTTTGTCTGCATGAGGAGTTATAGCAATTACAGATTGTTGAGGGTGAGCAAGCAGGAAGTGAGGGAGATGAAGATGATGTTGGTCCTTATAAAGAAGCTATGTCTGATGCAGAGTCTGATGTCAAAGCAGTCTCTGATACTAATTCAGTTTTTGTTTCCTGTGCGAAGACTGTGTTTTTGTCAAGATTGTTTGGCTAAAAAGGGGGAGATAAATAAGTGTTTGTCCAGAAAACAATATAAGTGTTTGCTTCAGAAGCACTACAGTTCAGAAACTAGTTTGACTCTGAAGCAATACAGAAGAGCTGATGTGATGTGTTTCAGGGGGAGTCTTTGTGTTTTAGGGGGAGTCTCTATTTCAGGGGAAGTGTATGTGTGGAAACGTAGTTCTGTTTATTTGCCGCTGCTGACTCTGTTGATATTTGGCTGCTACGTTAATGATTGAATGAAGAATTTATCTTGTGATATCTCTCTGAGTGTCTCAGTTTGATTTTAGCCAAAAATTTGTCAAAGGGGGAGATTGTTGGATATTTGGCTGTTGGCTTCATGTTTGCTAAAATCAAATATACAAGCAAGATGTGCGTCTTCAGAAGCTGGACCTCAGAAGCTGAACATCAGAAGCTGAACGTCAGAAGCACTGTTCAGAAGCAACCTTCAGAAGCACTGTTCAGAAGCAACCTTCAGAAGCACTGTTCAGACGCAGAACTTTAGAAGCTGAGTCTTCAGACGCTGAACCTTCAGACTTCAGAAGTATCTTCAGAAGCAACTTTGTTCTCGCGCCTTGGAGTGTATATTTTCTCACCTGATCTGTTGAAGATTTAATTGAAGAATTCATGTTCTTGTTCTCCAAGCTTCATGTGTTTCCAGATGTTTCCAGAAGAAGATATTTTCGTGAGATATATTTCTTCAGATTGGATATTATTTTATTTGTGAATATATTTTCAAGGAGATCTTTGGAAAATATATTTCTGAATAATATTTGTTTCAAATATATTTCTGTGAAGAATATTATATTCAAATATATGTTGTTGCTGAAGGCTATATATAGAAGACGCTGCTATTGAAGAAGGACATCAAAACAGAAGCCATTATAGAGAGAGTTATACTTAGGTTTTGAGTCTGTTCATTGTGAGCTTTGTGCTCTGTTTCTGTACACCACTCAATTGTTTAGAGTTGGTTTATTTTATTGAGTTGTAACAGTAGATCACTTGAAGCTTTTAAGCAAGAGTGACTATTGAGTGTTTTGGAGTGTGTCTCCGAGTGTGTCTCCATCTTTGATTGTTTTAGAGTTTTAGATCACTGGGGCAGTGATTGATTGAGTAGGAAGTGAGATGGGATCTCAGGTCTAGGAGTTCCTAGGTTGAAGTCAATACGGGTAGTAGCTAGGTGATAAGTTGTAAACTTGGAGTTTGCTGAGAACTTAGAACTAGGACTATCATAGTGGATTTCCTTCCGGGCTTGGTAGCCTCCAGACGTAGGTGTGTTTGTCACCGAACTGGGTTAACAAATAACCTGTGTTTTTTACTTTGTTTGTTATTTCTGTTTTGCGTGTTTATACTCTGTTTTACTTGCTGTTCCTGTGTTGGAACATCAGATTCAACATCAGAACCTACTGCGCCAGAAATTACAGGTACCACCTGAAATAAACTCATACGCCATTATATCTGTCATTCCTGATCGATGCTTCAAATCCAAAAACCATTTTGCAAGTGCAACCTTTACCATTGTTGCCTCAAGCATATTTCTCTTTTGGTCAAACTTACACTTTAAGCCCACTTGGAGTTACTGAGCTAAATAGCTAGATTACCGTACTAGTGGTGGCTTTAATCGCTTTAGACTTAACATGATAGGATCACATCCTTCTTTTTCTTATCACATATTCTTAAACTACTTTGTTTCTCATTACTCATGAGTTTCGAGGTTTGAAATATCCCTCAGCTCAACTTTTAAGATTTTTCGTCAGGACTTATGATATGCTCCAGTCGTCTCCACTTACTACTATTATGTGTTACGAGAACTGAGCACTGAATTCCTTTTCTGCATTTCGTCCGGCAAGGACTTCACAATCATTCTTGTCCCCTAAGCTTCAGCTTAGAATTGTTTGTTAACTCATTCTGGGATTACTTCTCTGCTGCGCAACTCTGATTCTAATAACTCGCTTTGGGATAGGAGTAGTACACCACTATTTTCGTGTAAAATCTCTTGACCAATCTTACTCCTTTATAACCTTGTAGTTACCATACAGAACTATCTTACGTTCGTTGCTTCACTTGTGATTTCGTCTACATACTTACCCAAGTGTTTTAATCATTTTTCGAAGTTCACATGCCAATAACACGGGTTAACACCATACTGTGTAACGCTTCGAAACACTACTTACCTTACTGACTGATCATCTCCTGACTTTATGTTTTCCCTTAGATGTAAACAATATATTTGTTCTGGCAAGTTGATTCCTTGAATACTTTTCCAGATTCACATCTTTCATATACTGAACCCACTGATGGTTTGATTCTTGTTCTCATTCATTCTATTCTTATCCATAAGGATTCCATACTCATAATCTTTTCATAGACGACTTCGGTCTCCATAATTCTATCATGTCCATTAGGTTACACTTCGAGTTCCTTCGGGAACAAGCCGTTTAGAATAGATTCAAACTCTTACTAGTCCTCTTGTAAGTCCAATCATAGGTTACGTCTCTTCAAGTACCCGACTACATGATCTTAAACTTCAACACTTTATCATTACCAATTGGATTCCTCCAGTAACTCGTTATTGCATTCGCGACTCAAAATCTGATCTTATTATCTAAATGATTCTTCGTTTATACCAAGCAATTCCCATAGGCCTTCTCGACCATTGTCTTCTTCATATGCCTTTGAACAATCCAAGATCTGTACATTCTACTATCTTCGAAAGCATACCGTCATAAGGTGATCGCTTCCGGTTTCCCAGAATAATTACGTAAGGAAATCCAACATCTAAAAACACAACACTCTTTAACATTAACCACAATCTTAATTCGCCTTAATCTTCGCTCTTCATACACTTCATTCCTCCACGGTCACATTCAGCTCTCAGACATTTGTCCTAACTGTCCTAACTGTCATATACTAGATTGAGTTGATCAGGCTCAACTAGATGTGACCTTTAGCACAATATCTGGAACCCAATGGTCCCACTACGTTTATTGAATTTTTAATGACCCAAGGCACGGTCTGAATCGACCTGCTCTGATACCAATTGTAACACCCATACTAAATTTATCTAGAATATTTAGCATGCGTATTAAATCTGATACTGGATACATTACAATTTTCAATAATAATAATATACAACTGAATGAATGCAAATTTGCTCGTTTATACAACTAATCAAGTACCACTAAATATACTTATACAATGTCTGATAAACTCCTGAGCTGGTACATGACGAGCATCTGCACTCCATGCAGCGTCTCCCTGATAAATACCTGAGTCTGAAGCGGGATATTACAGGTTATTATTTTAAGTTGTCCCAAAATTTGGTTCTTGAATAAATTAACTGTGTAAAATAAATTTTGGCTAAAAGTAATTTATATGAAAATGATTTATAATTGGATGTATTCATGTAAAGATAAAAGCCGTGAGTTCATATTTTGGCTAAAAGCCGTGTCCAGTCACATTTTAAGCAAAAGATTTCTTTTCAAGTCCTTTTATCTCCTAATCTTTATTTAACTTCATTCAGCTTAACATTGGCTTAAATGAGCAAACAACCATTTTTCGTAATCAAAACAAAATCATATATACCTCAAGGTTTTTAATAACTTTATTTATAATTTTCTAATGCATTTTTCATCTTTTCATAAGACAATGCAATTTTCATGTGACATGAGAGAATCTTTTCCCAAACTACGCTTGTATTTTATCATATTTTAAGGATTCATCATCAATTTAACTTAAAAAAACACGTTACGCATGGCAAGTCACATTTTAAGCAAAGATTTTTTTTCAAGTCCTTTTTTCTCCTAATCTTTATTTAGCCTCTTTCTCAATTTGAATTATTTTTCCTTTGAAAAGTAGATTATTTTTGAAGATAAAGTCATGTATGAGCATTCAACTTAACGTTGGCTTAAGTGAGCAAACAACCATTTTTTTCGTAAACAACACAAAATCACATATACCTCGAGGTTTGTAATAACTTTATTTATAATTTTCTAATGTATTTTTCATCTTTTCATAAGACAATTCAATTTTCATGTGACATGAGAGAATCTTTACCCAAATTACGATAGTATTTTATCATATTTTAAGGATTCATCATCAATTTAATATAAATTAACTAAAAAAAACACACCTTAAAATGATCCACCAAGTTTCTTTGTTTGTGCGTGTTCAAAGTTGTAACACATTACACGTGATAAATCACATTTTACGCAAAAGTAATAATTTCTTGTTGTGACTACAATTTTTCTTTCATTGTGTTCAACATTGTGTTATTATCTTAGGTTGTCAGAAAATATGGTTCTTGAATAAATTAACCGTGTAAAATAAATGTTGGCTAAAAATAATTTAAATCTAAAGTAATTTATATTTAGATGTATTCATGTAAAGTTAAAAGCCTCGGGTTCATATTAACTTGACATATAATTTTCTAAGGTGGTTACCATCTTTTCAAAAGACAATGCAATTTTCATGTGGAAGGAGAAAGTCATTTCTCAAATTACGTTAGTACTTTACCTTCTTTTAAGGGTTCATATTCACATTTAAAATAATAGAACTAAAAAAATTCATCATAAAATATTCCACCTAGTTTTAAAAGTATTTTCAAGGCACATTTTCTGCAAAAGTTATAATTTTAATAACTTTTTCTCCTAATTTTTATATAGCTGAACAATTTCTTTTAAATTGTTCGTTTAAAAATATAAAATAAAGAATAATCATTCAACTTAACGTGGGTATATATGAACCAATAACTATGTCCTGTAAACAAAATGAAATGTAAAATACTTTAAGGTTCAAAATAACTTGAATTAGAATTTATAATACCAGTTATAGCTATGCAAAAAAACCTTCTTAATTGAAATAGTTTTTTTTCTTTTCAAATTTTCATTTTAATATAAAACTATAAAATATACATTTGAAATTTTATAAAAGTAACTATTTTGTCAATAAAATATTTTTTCAAAAAAAAATTGTGTAATCACATAAAAGTGAACTATACACATCTAAAATCAATTTCGAATCTTTCAAAAATGGAATCAGACATATACTAGAGTTAAAGCAATCAAAAATCAAGGTTGTCATCTCTTACATGTAGGAAAAACATGTACTTCAAGCTTGTTACAAAAGCTATGTTCATTCACTTAAGTTCCTATATATATAGGTTTCCTAATCATAGCCTTCTCACCACAAAAAATAAAAATCATAACTTTCTTGCAACTTTTCATAATGAGTACTCTAGCAATTCAGTTTGTAACAATTGTGACATTACTTCTTGTGTTTCAGATCAGAGTAGAGGGAGATCCAATTTCATTGATTCCAAAAGATGAAGGGAACGAAAATCCCATCAACTCTAGTGTTGTTGTTAAGGTAGTCGATGTGGATCAAGAATCACCTGATTGTGGTGCAAGACCATGGATCTGTAGCACAGGTGAAACTCCACCAAGAACTGTATGTTGTAGAAACCGTTGTGTTGATGTTATAAGTGATGCAAACAATTGTGGATTTTGTGGGGTTATTTGTCCATTGATTGGGAATTGGCAATGTTGTAATGGTTTCTGTGCAAACATTAATTTTAGCCCTTTTAATTGTGGTGCTTGTGGCATGAGATGTCTTGGATGCTTGTTTGGTAGGTGTCCTTCTACAAATCCAGCACAACCGCCATTTCTCCCCCCTGGGTTGCCGCAACAAAATGCACCAATGATTCCTAATCATTAATATGATCAATATTCTAAACATTCACACCCAATAATACCAAAGGAGCAAGTTATTTTTATATCATAAGATTATTATTAATTGTTGTTGTGTGCTAATGAATGATGCTGTATTTTATGGGGTTGTTATATCATAAAGATTATTATTAATTGTTGTTGTGTACTTATGAATGATGTTGTATTTTGGGGTGCTATTGTATCATAAAGATTATTATTAATTGTTTTGTGAATCTTATAAAATTATAATTTTATATTATAAGATTATTATTAATTGATCTTGTATTAGAAGAAGCATGATTATGACAATGTTATACTAAGTTTATATGTGATAAATAACAACAAATAAAACTAAGGTTTTATGTTTAATCTTAACTTATGATAAAGGCCAATAGTTCTTATTGTTAGATCTTGTGTTGGAGAATGTAAAAAAACATGAACAAGGTTATGCTGAAGATGGTTATACAATTAAGTTCCAAAGCATGTTTGGACATTTTAAACTTTAAAATTCATTCGCCCCCACCAGTTTATATAAATCAAATGCAAATGGGTAAATAGGGGAATCCCTTCAAGATACTTTCAAAACCTTGACATAAATTTACTCTCACACAAAATGTATCGATCAATGATATATTACATAATATATTTTCCTTATTAACTCTCGTGGACAGAGAAAAGAAGAAATGTATTAAAGATAATATTGGAAGAAATTTGACGTACACAACTCTGTTTTTCATTCCAAATTTGTCGTACACTAGAATATCCAACCATCCTCTAGTGATCAACTCTTAATTATGAAAAAATCCAAATAATTATCTCAATAGAATATAAACAATTATTCAAAATCGTCAACATGTTATACAAATTGTCTCCATGAACATTTGTCAACTTACAATAATTTAAATCATGCACGTAATTTTTTAAATGTTAAGATCATAAATAAGAATTAATCAATTTTTATCCTAAAATCATGCAACATACTTCATCCATTGTGCGATTATATTGATAATCAAGATAACTTTCCCATTGGCACCATGAAATTAATATAACAATATGATGTATAGTTGTCATATATGGTATTTTATTGGAGGAAAAAAAGCAAAACAACTATTTAAAGAATTTACCTCAGGCTTTCCTTTCCATTTTTCTTCCCAAGCCCACAACATACATTGCATAACTATTCCACCGTTTAATGACTTTAGAATTTTCAATTTGCATATGTTGATAACTGATGATAAATGGTATCTAAAAAGGTGTGAGTTCTGTGTAGATATCCAAATTGTGGATGATTGAGATGAAAAGTATGTAGCAAGAAGATTAAAAAAAAGATATCTCACCCCAATGATATTAGGTTAGTTTCATCCAATCCGATCTCATACTCAATTCCTTTCTGATCAAGTTCGTCCTTTCTCCGTCTTCAAGCATCTTAAATATAAAAAAACAACTCGTTAATCTTTCTTTCGTCAAATCATTCCCCAAATACTGGAAAACATCATTGTGAGATTTTCCCTATCTCGGTAACAAGAAGATAATAAGCATAAAAATAGAAGAAAAAAAATTGAACGATTGAAAATCAAAACATTTGAATTTAAAGAAAGGAAAAGTTGCATACCAAGCAAAAAGACCTTTCAATAGGTGATGCCATTAAATTTGAAAAATAATAATCAATTCTCACATTTCAATGGACAAAATATCTAGAGTCAAAACTCTCACTGAAAAATACACAACAAATGAAAAATAAAAAATCGTAAAATAATATAGATTGACCTATTCCAAGCAACCTCAATCCATTGATACCATTCAAATGTTCTATATTATCACAAACATAATCATAAACATAATCAAGTTGAAGAAATTCAAAAAAAAATTCTCACCACATCTCTCTTCTCCTTAAGTAAAAAAAGGAGAAACTTGAGACTTTAAATAAAAGTTTATCGTTTATTTTATTTCGAAATATAAACTGAACAATGAAAGAAATTCAGAAAAAAAAAACACACACACACACACACACAAATCTCTTAAGAAGGATGAGCTTTCAAAAATTAAATAAAAAATATTTAGGATTTAATTAAAAATTGGAGGAAATCAATTTAAACTAGAAATTGTAGAATGAAAATAGTCAAGAGTAAAAGAATAAAATAAAGTAGCTGCTGAAAACAACTATGACGCGGTGGAGGATATTTTTTACTAAGTAGCCGCAACCAAAGGTGGTTATGTAAAAGACACATGAAAATTCTATAAAATGAATGGATGGTTTTGGTAGAGGATGAAGTAAGGATTACAATGGTGTGAGTTATGACAAGTGCTCACAAAGAACTGCAATTTAAAGGCAAAAACAATGTCATGATTTGAATCACAATATCTTTGATTCGAAACATGAATAACATAACATACATACATATATATATATATATATATATATATATATATATATATATATATATATATATATATATATATATATATATATATATATATAGTGTGTGTGTATTTTTCAAAATCATAGCCTTCCTACAACTTTTCACCATGACTATTCTAGCAGCCCAATTTTTAACTGTGACATGGTTGCACAAATAGGTTTTAAGTGTGTGTGAAACCAAGTGTTAGCACTCAACATTAGAGGTTAAGCAATGCATAAATAACCAGACAACCATGTTGCATAAACAAAATTTTGAATGATAAATGCCTCGAGTTCGTAGTAATTTGACACATAATATTTTTTTGATAGTTGTCAACTTTTCAGAAGACATTGAAATTTTTATGTGAACATTCATTCAATGTGATTGAAGATTCACGAAGAACATCACACACGTCTAAGTAATACTCCGTCTGTCCCAAATTGTATGACGTTTTGAGCATTTCACACGTATTAAGAAATATAATTAATTTTGTGTGGGAAAGATATATTATGAGTTCTTTTACAAAATTGTCCTTAATAAATGGTATGAGAAAGATAATTTAAAGAATTGAAAGAAGAGAGTAATAAATAGTTAATGATATAATAGGAAAAGTAACATTAATGTTTCATTGGTATTGTAAAACGACATATAATTTGAGACAATTTTTTTTCCAAAACGACGTACAATTTGGGACGGAGGGAGTATAATATTACCACGTAATACCCGTCATTATTGAGCTTTAATTATTTTTTCAACATTAATTGCTACTAAAGAATCGCATCATACCACATTCCATTCGGTATCTATGTTTATGTGTAATTTAAGTTTTAATGCAACGTACATGCCACATCACATTTAACGCACAGCTGCAAGTTCTTGTTGTGATTCCAACAGGTGTTTTAGTGTGTTCAACACTGTGTGCTTTTGTTATGCGGTGACAAAAAATCGTTTTGAATAAATTGGTGGTTAAAAAAAAATTATGGCTCGCAGTGAGTTGAATGTTAACAAATGAGTAAAAAATAATAGGTATTAGCCCTCCGGTTTTTAGTGGAAGGGATTCTCTAATTCAATATTGGATTGAGATAGAAAATCATATAATCGGATAAATTAGTGTTTCACTTGTGAATCAAACTCAAATTCTCTCAAACGATTCGTCAGTTGGTGGAGCTCGTCAACCACTTGAGCTCGATTGTTTGCTTAAAGAATATCTAATTTAAGAAAGACACTTAAAATAATAATAGTAGTAGTAGTAATCATAATCTATATTATATATTTATACTATATATAAAGAAAATAGCATATTTTGACTCTTTTGGTCTGACTTTTTCTCTTTCCAAAATTACCCTCAGCTTTCAATACAAATAACACATATAACAAATAGAAGTGTAACAAACACAATATGAGTATATATATGTCCAGTTTTTTTTCTTTATCCTTTAAAAAGTGTAATAAACTAGATGAGTATATCTATACTTACTTTTTCGTTATCCCAATTATACATTTAAACAACTTTTTTCATAATAAAGATTGTTGTTGGTGTCATTAAAAAAATAAGAATTTAGATTATATTTTTTTGTTATATTGTTGATATAATTGAAATAGATAATCATGGTTAATTTGATTGTTATAATTTGAAAGGAAAAAACATTTATATTTTTTCTTTTAATCAAAATCAAAGTTTCATACAAAAAACACCGTTCATAATTTTCAAACGTTAGCGCAATAAATCACAAGTGTTGTAATGACTAATGGTGCCTTGATTATTTGTAAAAAAAAAAAAATTGTGGCTTGATTATATTGATTCTATTAGACGACCAAAAGGTCAACGCTTGGAAATATCTTATATATAATCTAAATGGACTATACAGTGACAGACATGATTAGGACAAGTATATATCTATCGAATTCAATTATTAGTTGTATTAACACCACTCTTTTTTTTAACATTCTCTCTAACACTTTTTTTTATTGTCTTAAATCATGATGAGTCTCACACTTTAAAAATTGGTTTCATTAAAAGTGGTGGATCATACATGGGTTTTGTCCAATAAAAAATAGTGTTGAAGAGATTATTGAGAAGATGTTGTCCTATCATTCCTCGTTTAAGCTTTAATGTTTTTCATTGACCATTGCATTGTGCAACTTTTGTCTCACATTCCACTTAATTATCCTGTTTCTTCTCAGTTTCCTCTCTCTCTCTTCTCATTGGAGGTTCATGATTGTGGCTTTGTTTCTTTGATTTTTCCACATTCTTCCTCAGTGAAGTGATCTCTTTAACATAGTAGTGTTGCCTATCGATCATCAATCCAAAGAATAGAGAGAAACCTGTGCAATATTCCCATATTTTATAGGATATGGAAATTGAAAATCATTATATTCTTCAAATAACACATTAGGAGAAAGGTTAAGGAAATATCTATTCATCAAGTCAATTCATTTGATGTCTTAGTTTGAATGAGTGAAATGAATTGTCCAACCATGAATATGTCATTTTTAGGAGTTTCCATCTATTTGTTATTAATTGTTTTAAATTTTTTTATAAGAATCTGAAAAAAATAATTTAAAAATTGTATCAAATAAGAAGTTGTTTTGAGTAGCTTCTCTTGAAGATTATTTTTTTTATCTATTTCTTTCTTTTTAAAAGGTGATTTTTATAAATGCAAGTATTGAAAGAAAAATAAGAAAATATTTTTGAGTAATTTACCCATAAGAGATGCTTCTAAGAGATGATGTGCCATTAGAACCTCCTCTGTTGGATTAACCATGCCAGCATCCATTGAACGCTTATGGATTTTGAGTATCTATCTTCTATATCTTCTATATATAAAATTAACTTGTCTATATGTGGCACCTTCATGTAACAATCTTACCATTTGCTTAAAACCTCTTTTTATGCTAGGAATTTGCCTGCATGACAGCTCTCTATAGTCTTTCCAATAATTGAAAATTAATGCTACATAGTCAAGTAAAAAACTATTCATGTATGGGAAACAAAAACGGTTTCATTCACAAAAAAAAAACAATTCATGTACCACAAAAAAAAAAACGGTTCCATCACAAGAGAAAAAAACAATTCATGTATCACAATTTTTGTTAACGTACTTAATTTACAAAATGATCTTAAATTTTACGTCAATGTGCTTCATTTTTGTTAAAAAATGATTTTTATATTTAATATAAAAGGCTCCAAGATTCTTCTATTGCAGATTCATTTTTTTTTTTTACAAAATGTTCATTGCACGATTATTTTGTATCCTATAGATAGATAAAAACATAAAAAAAAATATATATTTCTTTATAGTATAATTGTTCATGCATCTAAAAATTTACTTACAAGATGAATATTGTGTCCTTTTATAGTCTTGTAAATGTAACATAAACAATAAAAACAAATAAAAAAGATTGAAACAAAATTCAGTTACTTCCATTGTGATCATTGTATGCTCCCTTAATATTCTTGCAAGTATAACCTACCCACAAAAAAAAAACAAATAGTGCTTAATTTTTCAGTTTCACTTTAACCTTTATAACCACAACTTATTACACACATATTTTCATCTCTATCTTCCACTTGACACTTTCACTCACACTACTCTCAGGTCATATATTTCATATTCAAGTTATGCGGCAATGCCAACAAGATAAGTGGAACATTTTCTATACTTTTTTACCACCTGCATGTTTATTTGTTCTTTGTAGTAAACTTATGGTAATTAAATTTGTTAATGTTAGGAAGCAAAACCATGATTGCTGATGTTCAAAAACTGAGGAAGATTTGAAAGAGAATTTAAGAGGTGATATTTGTCTATCCCTTAAAATAAATCTCTTCACACTAGAGGATACCTATCTTTTTAAAGGAAATTCTGAATTATTTTACCAAAAAATAAACTTTACGTAGTTTTCTAAAATCAACGAATGGTTTAAATAAGCTTGAGTTTTTTTAAATTATTCTTTAAAAAATAAGCTCAAGATTATTCTTTTTTTTAATAAAAAAAATTACATTGCCTTTAAATATCACTTACATGTTGCAACCAATGAATTTAGATTGATTTAGCTATTGAATTGAAACATAAAAAGATTTCAATATAAGTATTTGTTTTCATAGAAATTTCTACAAGGGTAGTCTATAGGCTATTTGCTTGAACGGCCTTTCTAAATTATATAAATATATAAATTAGTACATCAAGCATGAAATAAAAAATATAAAACACTTTTATGACCACAAAAAATATTACAATAAAATCCTACAATGATTTCGATTTAAGTTCCACCGTTATTGAAATTTCTTTCGTTATAGTATTTAGTAACGAAAAAGAAAAACGACATGTCTTAGACGACAACCTTAAATTGTAAAAGGTTATTCTATATTCAATGTCTATTATCTTACACTTTGCAGGAGAAATTCGTTCATGGATGACAATGGAACGTGTATCCAAGAAAACATCGCAACTATGAAAAATATATGTCGTCATGAATTTTGAGGTGCCAAAAGGAAAAAGCTGATGTCATTGAAAATAATTGTAAACAAATTAGTTGTTTTAGTCTTATCATTATTTTTTTCTTTATATAAGTCCCATTCAATTTTTTTCTCAAAATACAAGTGTATTCATGTAATATAATTTTATTAATAATTTCCTCCAAATATAGGTGGAGACCATGAATAGGTGGAGGCATTCTTATAAATACTTTTTCCAAATTATTTCCTTCTCATTTTCAACTTTAGATACTCTCCGACATTTGTTGTCGATCTTCTTCTACTTTTGAACTTAGCTGTTGATCTGCTTCTATCTTTGAATGTGTTAATTATATTAATTGGGATATTGGACACATGATAAAATATGAGAGGAAAAAAATCAATATTCCCAAAAATACATTATAAACTAAACTACATTATGATGATATGGTATCACTATAAACGATTCACATGTTAGTTCTTTTAGTCCTATTAGTTTTTTTAATATAAGCCTCATTCTTTTTTTAGGGAAAGCCACATTCATTTTTGTTTCTAAAAAAATAATAATTATATTAATGTAATATACTTTTATTAATAGTTTCTTCCAAATATAAGCAGAGACAATAGCAGGAGAACAAAATGATTAGGTTGAGACATTCTCATCATTTTTGTTGTCCATTCTTTTTCCCCGTTTCTCTAATGGTTATTATTCTAATTCTAATAATATATAAATGAGAGTGGTATATTTGAGATAAATATATGATATCATTAGTTTTGAGCATTTGCTTCCTTGCCATTTTCAACTTATACTCTCATTTTAACACTAATGGTTGATCTTCTTCTACATTTCAAAGTGTCAATCGTCTTAATCAAGATATTGAAAAACACATGTTAAAATATGAGAGAAAAAGAATGGATTTTCCCAAAAATATGTATAAAAAAAAGTGTTACTATCATTATTTTGTTGAAAAAGTAAATATATGAAGAAGTATGTGGCATTAAAGAGTCAATAAAAAACATATTTAAAATTCTGGCGCAGTAAAGTCCTGATGCTGAACGTAATGATCCAACACAGGAACAATGGTGTAAAACAGAGTACAATGTTTCAACGTTGATTTATGAGTAAAACACGCAAAACAATGACAGACAGAAAGTAAAAGGCACAAGATGTTTGTTAACCCAGTTCGGTGACAAACACACCTACATCTGGAGGCTACCAAGTCAGGAAGGAAATCCACTATAATAGTATCAATTCAAAGTCCTATGTGAACAACCTCTGGTTCACTGCCTTCTCACTTAATCACTACCCGTGGTATTTCTAAATATGAACTCCTAGATATGAGACCCCTCTCACTTCACCTCAAACAATCACTGCCCCAGTGATCTTAGACTTAAATAACAATCAAAGACGGAAACACACTCCAAACACACAAAAGTCACTCTTGCTTAAAAGCTTCAAGTGATCTACAATTACACCTCAATAAAAATAGTCCTAAGCTTGCATCAAGGTGACACAAGAAAGGCTCACAATTAACAGACTCAAAACCTAAGAATACTCTTTCAATGATAGCTTTGGTTGAGTTAATTTCTTCACTAGTGGCGTCCTCTATTTATAGCCTTCAGCAGCAACATATATTTGAATCAAATATTCTTCTCAGAAATATATTGACACAAATATTCTTCAGAAATATATTTTCCAAAGATCTCTTTGAAAATATATTCACAAATAAAACAATATCCAATCTGAAGAAATATATCTCTTGAAAATATCTTCCTTCTAGAAACACGCGCAGCTTGGAGAACAAGTAACATGAAAGAATTCTTCAATTAAATCTTCAAAAGATCAGGTGAGATTATAAACAGCTCCAAGGCACGAAAACAAGGATGCTTCTGAAGTTGCTTCTGAAGTTCTGCGTCTGAAGTTCTGCTTATGAAGGTCTGCTTCTGAAGTTCTGTTTCTGAAGGTTCAGCTTCTGAGGTTCTGCGTCTGAAGACTCAGCTTCTGAGGTTCTGCGTCTGAAGACTCAGCTTCTGTGGTTCTGCGTCTGAAGACTCAGCTTCTGAGGTTCTGCTTTTGAAGACGTACAACTTGCTTGTATATTTGATTTTAGCAAAAAT
Source organism: Medicago ruthenica (assembly GCA_018208015.1). Classification (NCBI taxonomy): domain Eukaryota; kingdom Viridiplantae; phylum Streptophyta; class Magnoliopsida; order Fabales; family Fabaceae; genus Medicago; species Medicago ruthenica. Next base: position 112,821 of record WNNG01000341.1, read on the forward strand.
GAAGCCAACAACCAAATATTCAACAATCTCCCCCTTTGGCAAATTTTTGGCTAAAATCAATAGTGAGATCAGAGAGATATCACAAGGCAAATTCTTCACTCATCATAAGAACGCAACCCACCATGAAGAACTTAAACGTAGCAACCAAATAGCAACACAGTCAGCGGCGTCACATAATAAACAAAAACTGACTACGTTTCCACACAAACACTCCCCCTGAAATCTGTCATTCAGGAACAAACGAAGCACTCCCCCTGAAACAGAGACCCTGAAACAGAAATACTGTATTGCTTCTGAACTAAACACTTCAGCTCATCTGTATTGCATCTGAACTACAGTAGTGCTTCTGAACACTTATACTTATCTCCCCCTTTTTAGCCAAACAATTTTGAAAAAAAACAACCATGCATTCACCAGGCATATTAGCATCCAAAATAAACCAGCACATAACAGCAAGTACATCACAACAAAGGCATTAACAGAAGAACAAACACTTCACTGCAAACCACTCAGACACACGTAGCAATAGTAACCACATCGGAACATAATACCTCTGAGTATTAACATATTTGAACCTCAAAATTTCAACCCACATCAGGTTGATCAGGTTGAGGATTCTCAGGAAACTCAACCATATCAGAATCAGTTTGGGGGATCTGAGAACTGGTTTCAACAACAGAGTATTTTCAGCAGTCTTCAAAATGCCAATGATTTCCCTGATTTCTCGTGCAACTCTAGTTATAGTAAATAGAAAGAATTTGTTTGCACCTTTCACCACCTGTAATTGTTATAGATTCTCATATAAGCAACTACTTGCCCAGTCTGCATCACAACACCATTGATCAATATCAACACCATTATCCTCTTTGATTATCTTCACATGTGCTGCATCAGATGTTCTCTTATGTCTTGCATTCATAAGAGCAAAATTCTTCACCCTACTCTTGGCAATTTCACCTTTGTTGTACCCATGAGATACTAAGAGGGCCTTGTTCCTATTACCACCTTCAACAGACTTATTCTTATAGATCCATTTAGTACCAAAGCCATTCACACCTTCAGGTCTAGAAACCAATTTCCAACCTTCATACTTCTTCAACTGACCAAGTTCCTCTTGCATAGAATTTGTCAAGATCTCATCAGTCAAGGCTTCTTTAATGTTCTTTGGTTTGAATTTAGAATCAAAACAAGAATTGGAACTCACATCTCTGGATCTGTTGGTAACTTCTTCATTCAGATTCCCTATGATCAGATCCTTAGGATGATCCTTTTGGAATCTATTATTTGGACCTTTGTTGTCTTCAACAATCTTGAGTTTTGGTAATCCTCTGATAGCTTCCACAGAAATGGCTTTCTTCATTCCTCTTAGGTTTAAATGACCAAGCTTCTGGTGCCACAGTTTAACCTCTTCTTCTTTACTCACAAGGCATGTAGTCAAGTGTGCTTCTTCTTGAGATACCCACAAGTAACAATTATCCTTAGATCTATTACCTCTCATTAGCACTTCACTTTTCCCATCAGTTACCAGACATTCAGTCTTGTTGAAGTTCACTTCCATCCCTTGATCACACAGCTGGCTTATGCTAATCAAATTTGAAGTCAACCCTTTTACTAATAGCACATTGTCTAACCTTGGTAGTCCAATACTGATCAAGTCTCCAATACCAAGAATTTCTCCTCCAGCTCCATCACCAAAAGTCACATAGCTACTGGTGTAGGGTCTTATATTTTCAAGAAATTTAATAACTCCAGTCATGTGTCTAGAGCATCCACTGTCAAAATACCAGTTTTCCCTAGATGATGCTCTCAGAGTGGTGTGAGCTATTAGACCAACATTATCACATTTGGGTCTCCATTCCTTCTCGACATTGATTTTGTTTACAATGGGTTCCACTTTTCTTTGTTGAAAGTGCTTGGGGTATCCATACAGCTTGAAACAGAATGACTTTATGTGCCCCTTTCTACCAAAGTATATGACATATCCAAGGACGAGATGCCCTCCTGCTCTTAGATCCATGAGGTTCGTTCTGATGTTCCAATTTAGGTTTGCCCATCATTGTATCATATGTTCCAACAGCTACAATGAACATTTTAGCTAGATTTTGATGTTTGTTGTTCAAGGTCCTATAATCAAACCCTATTCCTTTTGGTTTCCCTTGGTTCTGACTCTCCAATATCTCTTCTAGCATATCAGTACCAGTGTTCATCATTCTTACTTGCTTCTTCATATGTTCAAGTTAAGAGTTCATTTGGGTTACCTCATCATTGAGATCAGAAATTTGTCCTAAGTGTTCACTTCTTTCAGCCTGAAGTTGAGTGATTGTTCTCTTCTGTTTTTCCAGCTGCTTGCACACTTGCTCACTCCTAGTATACAGATCTCTGTAAGAGTTAACCAGTTCTTCATAAGACAATTCTTAATCACTGGATTCAGTATCAGATGGTGCTTCAGAACCTGATGGTGCTTCTGAAGCCTTAACTTCATTATCAAACATGCATCTACCAGTTAAAGCAGTGACATGCTTAGCAGACTCATTCTCCACTTCTCCTTCTGAGTCATCTTCATCAGACCAAGAAACAACCAAGCTTTTCTTCTGTCTCTTGAGGTATATGGCACATTCTGTTCTAATGTGACCATATCCTTCACATTCATGACACTGAACTCCCTTGGATTGATTGCTCTTCTCATCAGTTCTTCTCTTCTTCAAGTCATTTGGTTGCTTACTGATGTTGAATCTGATGTTCTGACCATTTGGTTTGGATCTCCTGCCAGCATGATTCAGAATCTTGTTAAACTGTCTACCAAGCATCACAAGAGCTTCTGATATGCTTTCATCATCCTCATTATTTCCTTGTTGTTCCTCAGCATCAGCATTTGCTACAAAAGGACCACTTTTCCCCTTCTTATCCGTTCGGTTATTGAAGGCTATCTCAAAATTCTGCAAGGACCCTATTAATTCCTCAACCTTCATACTGGAGATGTCATGTGCTTCCTCAATGGCAGTCATCTTCATGTCAAATCTCTTAGGTAGAGACCTGAGTATTTTCCTCACAAGTTTCACATCAGACATTTTTTCTCCAAGAGAATCAAATGAGTTAACCATGTCCAGAACGTTCATATAGAAGTCTTGTATGTTTTCATCCTCCAACATTTTGAGATTTTCAAACTTGGTGGTGAGAAGTTGAAGTCTGGACATTTTTACCTTGGATGTGCCTTCATGTGTAGTTTTGAGAATCTCCCAAGCATCCTTAGCTACAGTGCACTGCTTGATCAGTCTAAACATGTTCTTGTCCACTCCATTGAATAAAGCATTCAAGGCCTTGGAGTTTCCAAGAGCTAATTCATCTTCTTCCTTGGACCACTCTTCCTCTGGTTTCAGATCAACTGTCTTCTTTCCATCTTTGTCAAGCACAACAGGATGTTCCCAACCCTTCAGAACTGCTTTCCAGGTCTTACTATCTATAGATTTAAGGAAAGCACTCATGCGAGATTTCCAATAGTCGTAGTTGGAACCATCCAACAGAGGTGATCTGTTCACAAATCCTCTTTCCTTATCCATTATGCCAGAAGATAACTTACCTGGAACTCACCCTAAAACAGGAAAGGTGCCTGCTCTGATGCCAATTGAAATTCTGGCGCAGTAAAGTCCTAATGCTGAACGTAATGATCCAACATAGGAACAATGGTGTAAAACAGAGTACAACGTTTCAACGTTGATTTATGAGTAAAACACGCAAAACAATGACAGACAGAAAGTAAAAGGCACAAGATGTTTGTTAACCCAGTTCGGTGACAAACACACCTACATCTGGAGGCTACCAAGTCAGGAAGGAAATCCACTATAATAGTATCAATTCAAAGTCCTATGTGAACAACCTCTGGTTCACTGCCTTCTCACTTAATCACTACCCGTGGTATTTCTACCTAGGAACTCCTAGATATGAGACCCCTCTCACTTCCCCTCAAACAATCACTGCCCTAGTGATCTTAGACTTAAATAACGATCAAAGACGGAGACACACTCCAAACACACAAAAGTCACTCTTGCTTAAAAGCTTCAAGTGATCTACAATTACAACTCAATAAACACAGTCCTAAGCTTTCATCAAGGTGACACAAGAAAGGCTCACAATTAACAGACTCAAAACCTAAGAATACTCTTTCATTGATAGCTTTGGTTGAGTTACTTTCTTCACTATTGGCGTTCTCTATTTATAGCCTTCAGCAGCAACATATATTTGAATCAAATATTCTTCTCAGAAATATATTGACACAAATATTCTTCAGAAATATATTTTCCAAAGATCTCTTTGAAAATATATTCACAAATAAAACAATATCCAATCTGAAGAAATATATCTCTTGAAAATATCTTCCTTCTAGAAACACACGCAGCTTGGAGAATAAGTAACATGAAAGAATTCTTCAATTAAATCTTCATAAGATCAGGTGAATTTATAAACAGCTCCAAGGTGCGAAAACAAGGATGCTTCTGAAGTTGCTTCTGAAGTTCTGCGTCTGAAGTTCTGCGTCTGAAGTTCTGCTTCTGAAGGTCTGCTTTTGAAGGTTCAGCTTCTGAAGGTTCAGCTTCTGAGGTTCTGCGTCTGAAGACTCAGCTTCTGAGGTTCTGCTTCTGAAGACGTACAACTTGCTTGTATATTTGATTTTAGCAAAAATGAAGCCAACAACCAAATATCCAACAATATTAATTATTATGAATATATTTTTAAAAAAATTACAATATAAACCAATAGCATTCACCTACTTTAAAAAAATTTCTTCCTTTGGTTAACGCAATATATGTTTATAGTGTGTTAACCAACAACTAATTGTTTTGCATTAACCATTGATTTTGTGGTCAAAGGGTTGGGAAATTGAAGGAGATTAAGAAGAGGTTAGGATTCAATCCATGCTCATAATATTACCCCTTCCCCTCCAACAATATACTAACCACTAACATTTATCTAATATATATATATATATATATATTATCATTTATTAGTTAAAATATTATGTGAATCTATCTATCTTCGATCTACCTTCGATCTATCTATATCTTCTATATATAAAGTAAACTTGGGTTAACCATGTACAAGCAGTAAGCCTATGTGTTGGGTTAGCCATATACAAACATTATGCCTATGTGGCACTTTTAAAAGAGTAAACTTGAGTTAATCTAGAACAAGCATTAAGATGATGATGTGGCAACTCTACATAACATTCTCATCCTCTTTTAAACATTTTTCTTAGACTAGCATTTTGCTGACGTGACCGCTCTAAATAATATTTCATGACTTATTTCAATAGTGGAAGATTGAATGTCAATTCATAATTCCATAATTTATTTAATCTACAATACTAGGTGGGGTAAAAAAGTTGAACAACTTCCACTAAATTTGTGAAAGCCGCACGGAAAAAAAGTTGCCTATTGCAAATTATTACAATTAAAACAACAAAGTCCACCATCATTTGTCGGTTACAATAGTTTAAAGGAAATGGAACAATCATACCAACTTAGTGGTTACACAAATAAATCCTTCCTTTTTTAATGTTAAACAAATAAATTCTTCATCAGTGTACTTCCATATTCTATCTCTCTACCTTGCCTTCTTTAGTCATGTTATCCATGCCTCTTGAAATCTTAGAGGTTGGAAAAAAAATAGTCATATAACTAAAAACCATAAATTTAGTGGTTACACAAGAAAAGAAAAAAGTGTGTGTGCATATATTATATATGTAGACATTCAAATGTTAGAATAATCAAAATATAATAAAAATCATTTTATTGCACCAAAGCTTTCCACATATAAAATCTTACTTTTAATTGCAAGTTTGCAACAGTCTTGCGCTCTCTTTTATGGTCTTTTTTTTATGATTTGAGTATCATTTCTCTCTTTTATGGTCTTTCTTTCTTTTATGATTTGAGTACCATTGTTCATTCATTAAGAATTTTATTTTTACTTAATTTAACTTATTTCTATTTTGGTCTATCAGAGGAATACTTATACAAGGATCAAATGAGCTGGTGATTTTGTCAATCATTTTAATTCCATTTCAAAATTAGACCATAAAATTATAAAATATTGATTTAGATACACGTCTTTTTATTCCGATATATTGTTGTTGTTTTTATTGTAGGATATATTGCATATACTCTTTAAAATAGTTAATAATATAGTAAGTCTTAATTGTCCATTGTTTTCTAAGGCAAAATAGAGACTAAAGTTACACTATGGAGTATGTCTTAGTTATTCCTTGGTTTCTGTGGTAGGATAGAAAACTCCAAAAATCATTAACTTAAGGTGAGAAGATGCCTCACACACACAAGATAGAAAATTTCAAAAACCGTTGGTTTCTGAAACTATCCTTTCAATCTAACAATTCCAAGATACAGTGGATTACTATGAGTCAATTGTTTGTCTTGAGGTATTTGTTATCCACCGTCACTTTTGATCCATCAGACCTGTAAATTTAACAACATTTGTATCATGTAAAGAAGCATGGTATATGATTATTAAAACTAATCTAGCTCACTATACTCTCCGTAAAATAGGTGGAAAAAAATACAAATTTTGCAACAAAATCAAATACCATAGTGAAGTCCTAAGCTCCCATAAAATCAAGAAAGGTGTGGAAAATTCGTTTCTCACCTACTGAATGATGCCATTCAATTTAAAATTGGGGTGGAAGATAGACAACTATGAGTGAATGTTACTAACCGATGTTTTCAGTTCCCCAAGATTTGAACTGAAGTTACTATCTCTTTAAAAATGCTTTGCAAATTTCATTAGTCACTAATTTTTTAAACTTAGGTTGAACAAAGTTTTTATAAATCTTTAAGACTCACTGTATTTTTATTAAATTCTTTCTTAAGCCTCTCAAAATAAGAAAAGAGGGGTCTTAATGTTTTTTCGGTGTCATGTGGCATTAATATCCTCTTAAACAAGACATGTTTATAGATTCTAAATTGTTATAATTGCTGTAACACCCATACTAAATTGTCTAGAATATTTAGCATGTGTATTATTCTAATACTGGATACATTAAAAAATTTCAATAATAATAATAATACAACTGAATGAATACAAACATGCTCGTTTATACAACCAATCAAGTAACATAAAATACAATTATATATATGTCTGACAACCTCCTGAGCTGGTACAAGCCGAGCATCTGCACTCCATTCAGTGTCTCCTTGAAGAACTTCATCACGAACCTCTTGCTTACCTGAAAACCTGCACCAGAAGGATTGGGATGAGACATAATGTCTTAGTGAGCTCCACCCAACCCACTGTTGGTAACCTTGGGGAAACCTAGGGTCGCCATGCACTAACTCTTGGCAGTCTTGGGGATACCTATGACCGCCGTCATTCTCTACATATTTCGCGATCAAGGGAAAAACTAGGATCGCTATATGTCTTTACCTTATGTTGAACATATACATAATCTCATACTTAATGATCTGGGGACATCCTATGATCACTTTCTATTTCTGATGACTACTTTGTCATATCTCTAGTATAATATATATATATATATATATATACACACACACACACACATATACATCTTTCTTATAACATAAAGTTAGAATGTTAGCGTTGAACAAACAATAATTATCTGAGTTTATTTTACAGAGTGCATCCGGATGGAGTAACCCCGAAGTACATCTCCCATCATACCGGTGAAATTCCTATCTGAGGCTAACACCGGACTCCTCTTATCGTCGTGCAGGACTTACATAAAAACAATGTCTGTCCACTACTAACGGGGAACCTTGACTCCACTACTAACAGGGAGCCTGAGAATCACGACTTAACTTATCCTTTGCCGTGTAGGACTTACATCCGAAGAACGCCTAACCACTACTAACGGGGTACCTTAACTCCACTATTAGCGGGGAGTCATAGAGTCACGACTTATCATTAATTAGCATATTCTTATTATTCTTAAATATAACTTGAAATCTTACGTGTGGATAGCCCTTTCGGAGAAATCCCATCCGGCATAATCCGGAGTCTGTTGAACACGTGTAATCTTTATAATTAAATTCTTAACTTGTTACTCGTATGTATATCTGATACATTGAATAATCTCTGTGCATATCTAATGCATTCATCACTAATTAATCGTGTGATGCTTAACCTATAATATAAGGTTTTAAGCTTATCGTTCTCATAAGCCACTTACTTGGTCGTTGGAATTCCAACTCTCAAGCTTATCTGAAGCTTTGAATGTAGAAACATTCCTTGTACTTTCGTACATAAATGTATACCCTTAAATCTTGTTTTCCTATCAAAGGATTTAGACATATCGTCATCATATGTCATACTTAGGGACTTACTATCCCACTTACTTAATTATTGGGAACTAGGCCCCTTCGCTTACTTGAAGCCTATAGGTAATCACTACCCATTGCCAAAATGAACATTGAGTCTTGTTGAGATTAATCCTCAAGGGTATATGAAATATCTATCCCCACTCTCGTGCTAATACAAGATAAGTCTATGACCTTTTCTTCCATTATTAAACATACAAAGACATTCTGGCACTGTGAGGATGGTTTTCTGGCCTTAAAACATATTTCAAAAATGGGGTGACAATCTGTAATTTTCGTGGCACGATGGCCTATTGTCGTGGCACGATGGTGCCCAGATCTTTATGATCATGGCACGATGGGTGCCATTGTGGCACGATAAATCCAGAGTTGCCAGGCCCTGTAGCTGTTCCAGAAAGTTCAAACACGAATTTTTAAAATATCACAGTCCAGCAAGTTTTTATACATCAAATTCAAGGGTTTTTAACTAGATAGATCATATCATATCAAGTATTAACAAAAGGGAACTAACATACAAAAATCTAGACTTAATCATTCAAGTTTTCTTCCTCACTAAAAACCTCCAAACTTCCCCAAAAAGGGTTACTAAACATAGGGAGCTCACCTCAATTGCTGCTTTGATTCCTTGCCAAGCTTCCACTCCAAAACCCTAGCTTGATTCTTGGCAAACTTACTCAAACCCTATATCCATTCCTTTCTTTTCTTCCTTGTTTTCCTTAGTTTTTCTTGTCTCAAAACTCCCAAAAGTGTGCTTGCTCATGAACTTGACCATAAGGGAGAATGATTAAGTGAAAATGGAAGTGAGGAGGGGGAATTGGCGTGAGAAAGAGAAGAGGGAAGGGAGAGAAGTGGTTTAGAGAGAGAAAGGGGAAAAGATTATGAAAGTATTTTTGGGGTATATGGCTTTTATAGCCTAACCCTCAAAATTACAAAAATGCCATTCTTTATAAAATATCTCTGATACATCGTCTCAATACTGATAAATACTTGAGTCTGAAGCGGGATATTACAATTGCCCTATATCACATCTTATAATGTGAGCTTGCTTACTTCCATCTTGGTTGTTGGTTGTGTATTCATTGAAACAAACCACCTTTAGACAATACATGCAAGCAAGAATCCGAAATTTAATATAAAGATATATAAACTTACTATCATTGAAGAAAAAAATAGTGTGCCTTCAAAATTTGAGATTCAAATAAAGCTTTTTCGGTTGTTGATTTTTCTCCATAGAAGACAAAATTTTACCTTCTTTTATAAGGGTTACAAAAATTACAACACAAATTTGTAGAATACAACGTCTTACATTGAATGATTTGGAAATCCATGTGATATGTCTTGAAGGTTTACTTTCAAGATTGAAGATAAACAGTAACATGTGGTTTAGACCATGGATTTTACAACAAACATGCCTCAACATATTATTCCATTTCATTTCCATCCCTAAAATAACATATATTAACATTTATTAATTGTATGTTTCTATTTAATTATTTGTCTCTCTAATTATATTAAAAATAAATCATCTCTTCCATTTATAACAATTTTTCAAATGTTGTTTGTACCTAAAATTGTGATATTTCTATCGGTCACCATATTACATATTTATGTGAATTATTTATTAACTAAAATATTTTGAACACGTGTTATAATCAAACCCGTGCACCTAGTAGAATATACAGTGGAGCCAAATAGAACAAATACAGTGGTTGCTATAGTTTTTATGATTAATGGACCCCTTCCACGCTTCAAAAGGTCTAACACCTTCACCATTAATTTCCTTATTGGATTTGCAAAAGATAATATAAGAATTACAGTTAATTCAATTGCCAAAGTGCAAATAAAAGTTGTAACATTTTGATAGCACTACTTGAATATTGATTTCTATGGTGAAAATGTAAGAAGTTAGAGTCCAAATCAAACTCATATTTTGTCTTTTTTTTTGTACCTTGTTCTTAGAAGTTGCTTATGGAAAGTGAAAAGGTTAGGTAAAGAATTATGCTATGCTTTCCTTTTTAACATCCAAGGAGGCATAGAATAACTTCGATCAATATCAGCCTTTCCAAAAAAAAAAATTTATGATTCAATTCCTAGCTTTTATCGAAATGATGATGGTTTGTTTTTGAATATTTTTACTCTAGAATATTTTTAGCACTACTTGTCAGAGGTTTTTTGCAACAAAATGAATTCTTTTACAAAGTAACCAAACCTAGGTGAGAGGTATAGAGAGAGAACAATTTTTTTTTATAAAGATTTGTTGGCTTAAATCAGGTATAATCTTCGGTAGATAGACAAAATGACAAAGTCATCATAAACTAAACTCAAACACACAAAATGGAGATGTCGGGGTTCGAACCCCGGTAATGACGTTTGGCCTAACAATTTTGGCATTTTTGCTCTAATTTCAATCACCTTTTCTCCTATTTTTTTTTTAAAAAAGTTGTTCATATATGATGGTAAAATCAAGTTTGATCATTCAACTTAACGTGGGTATAAATGAACCAACAACTATGTTTCATAAACAAAACGCAATGTTAAATGCATTAAGGTTAATAATAACTTGATTTAGAATTTTCTTGGGTAGTTTTCATCTTTTCAAAAGATATTACAAATAATTTTAAGTTTGGACACAACACTCTTGCTAAATTAAATTTTATACATTAGGAATAATTTCTTGTTCAGACTCCAATTTATCTTTTAGGGTGTTCAACATTGCGTAATTATCTTAAGTTGTCGCAAAATTTGGTTCTTGAATAAATTAACCGTGTAAAATAAATTCTGATTAAAAATAATTTAAATGTAAACTGATTTATATTTTAATGTATTCATGCAAAGCTAAAAGCCTAGAGTTCATACTAAAGTTGATATAGAATTTCCTAAAGTAGTTACCATCTAATAAAAAGACATTGCATTTTTCATGTGAGTTAGCATTCCTTCAATCTTGTTCAAGACTAAAAAGAGCACAATAAGTTCAAAATGAAAGAAGAAAAAAAAAAACACACCACCAACTATTTCACCACCTAAAGTACGCTATTTCGCTTCTTTAATTTTAGGATTCATCATCTCTTCAATAGTAAGCTACTAAAAAAACTCATCATGCAACATTCCAACTTGTGTCGTTGATCATGTATGCTTTAATTCTAACAAAATATGTGTGGCAAGTCACATTTTAAGCAAAAAATTTCATTTCAAATACTTTTTCTCCTAATAGTTATTTAACTTCTTTCTCAATTTGAACTGTTTTCTTTAGAAAAGTTGATTTTTGAACAGTTTTCGTGAACAAAACGAAATCATAGATAGATCAAGGTTTATAATAACTTTATTTATAATTCTCTAAAGTATTGTTCATCTTTTTCATAAGACAATGCAATTTTCATGTGACATGATATAATATTTTCCTAAATTATGCTAGTACATTATCTTATTTTTAGTATCCATCACCACTTTAATGTAAATCAACTAAAAAAACTCACCATAAAATATTCCACCTAGTTTCTTTATTTGTGTGTGTTTAAGTTTTAACACAATACACATGCTAAATCAAATTTTACGCAAAAGCAAATTTTTTTTGTTGTGACTATAATTTTTCTTTCATTGTGTTCAACATTGTTTTATTATTTTAAGTTGTCACAAAATTTGTTTTTTAAATAAATTAACCATGTAAAACTAATTCTCGCTAAAAAATAATTTAAACTTAAAGTGATTTATGTTGGGATGTATTTATGTAAAATCTAAAAGCCTCGAGTTCATATTCGGTTGATAGAGAATTTCCTAAGGTAGTTACCGTATTTTCAAAAGACATTTCAATTTTCACATGAATTAGTATTCCTTACACGTTCAAGATTAAAAAGATCACAACACCAACTATACAACCACCTAAAGCATGCTATTTTACTTCTTTATTTATAGGATTCATCATCACTTTTAAGGTATACTAAAAAAAACTCAACATGCAAAATTCCACCCAGTGTCTTTGATTTTGTGTGCGTTAATTTTAACATAGTACACATTGGAAGTTACCTTTTAAGCAAAAGATTTATTTTCAAGTACTTGAGATTCGAGTACTTTCAAGGCACATTTTATGCAAAAAGCTATGATATCAATCACTTTTTCTCCTAATTTTTTTTTTGTCTCTGGTTAACTATTTTTCCATTAAAAGTTGTTTATTTATGAAGATAAAATCAAGTATGATCATTTAACTTAACGTGGGTATAAATGAACCAACAACTAAGTTTCATAAACAAAAGTAAATGTCAAATGCATTGAGGTTCATATTAACTTGATTTAGAATTTTCTTGGGTAGTTATCATCTTTCCAAAAGATATTACAATTGATTTTAAGTTTTAACACAACACACATAGTAAATTACATTTTACGCATAAGGAATAATTTATTGTTGTGACTCCAATTTATTTAACTTCATTCAGCTTAACATTGGCTTAAATGAGCAAACAACCAATTTTCGTAAACAAAACAAAATCACATATGCCTCGAGGTTTTTAATAACTTTATTTATAATTTTCTAATGCATTTTTCATCTTTTCATATATAAGACAATGCAACTTTCATGTGACATTAGAGAATCTTTTCCCAAATTACGCTTGTATTTTATCATATTTTAAGGATTCATCATCAATTTAACTAAAAAAACACACTACGCATGGCAAGTCACATTTTAAGCAAAGATTTTTTTTCAAGTCCTTTTTTCTCCTAATCTTTATTTAGCTTCTTTCTCAATTTGAATTATTTTTCCTTTCAAAAGTAGATTATTTTTTAAGATAAAGTCATGTATGAGCATTCAACTTAACGTTGGCTTAAATGAGCAAACAACATTTTTTTTTCGTAAACAACGCAAAATCACATATACCTCGAGGTTTATAATAACTTTATTTATAATTTTCTAATTTATTTTTCTCTTTTCATAAGACAATTCGATTTTCATGTGACATGAGAGAATCTTTACCCAAATTACGCTAGTATTTTATCATATTTTAAGGATTCATCATCAATTTAATATAAATTAACTAAAAAAACACACCATAAAAGGATCCACCAAGTTTCTTTGTTTGTGCGTGTTCAAAGTTGTAACACATTACACGTGAAAAATCACATTTTACACAAAAGTAATAATTTCTTCTTGTGACTACAATTTTTCTTTCATTGTGTTCAACATTGTGTTATTATTTTAGGTTATCACAAAATATGGTTCTTGAATAAGTTAACTGAAATTCTGGCGCAGTAGTGTTTCAACGTTACGATATAAGTAAAACAAGCAAAACAATAACAGACAAAAAAAGTAAAAAGGCACAAGGAAATTGTTAACCCAGTTCGGTGACAAACACACCTACTCTGGGGGCTACCAAGCCAGGAGGAAGTCCACTAGTGTAGTCCTAGTTCTAAGTTCTCAGCAAACTCCAAGTTCACAACTTATCACCTAGCTACTACCTGTACTGACTTCAGCCTAAGAACTCCTAGACCTGAGATCCCATCTCACACCCACTCAATCAATCACTTCCCCAGTGATCTCAGACTTAAGTAACAAAGACGAAGACACCTTCAGACACAAACACACACCGTACTTCAAAGCTTAGGTGCGGTATACACAATTACAACTCAATAAACACAGTCTTAAGCTTGCATCAAGGTGACACAAGAAAGGCTCACAATTAACACACTCGAAACCTAAGAATACTCTTTCAATGATGGCTTCAGTTGTTTTCTTCAATAGTGGCGTCTTCTATTTATAGCCTTCAGCAGCAACATATATTTGAATCAAATATTCTTCTCAGAAATATATTGAAACAAATATTCTTCATAAATATATTTTCCAAAGATCTCTTTTGAAAATATATTTACACAAATAAAAATATCCAATCTGGAAAATATATCTCTCGAAAATATCTTCCTTCCGGAAACACACGCAGCTTGGAGAACAAGTAACATGAATGAATTCTTCAATCAAATCTTCAAAAGATCAGGTGAGATAATAAATTAACAGCTCCAAGGTGTGAAATCAAGGGTGTTGTAAGATGCTTCTGAAGGTACTTCTGAAGTAAGTACTTCTGAAGGTTCAGCTTCTGAAGGTTCAGTTTCTGAAGGTTCAGCTTCTGAAGATTCAGCTTCTGAAGACGTACATCTTGCTTGTATATTTGATTTTAGCAAAAATGAAGCCAACAACCAAATATCCAACAATCTCCCCCTTTGGCAAATTTTTGGCTAAAATCAATCTGAGATCAGAGAGATATCACAAAGCAAATTCTTCACTCATCATAAGTACGCAATCAACCATGAAGAACTAAAACGTAGCAACCAAATAGCAACAGAGTCAGCAGCGGCACATAATAAACAAAATCCTAACAAGAGATATATTACGTTTCCACACATACACTCCCCCTGAAACATGTCATTCAGGAACAAACGAAGCACTCCCCCTGAAACATACACTCCCCCCTGAAACACTTCAGCTCCTGAAAAACTGTATTGCTTCTAGACCTACTGTAGTGCTTCTTAAACACTTATCTCCCCCTTTTTAGCCAAACAATTTCAAAGTAAAGTCTTCACGCAAGAAACAAAAACTGACTAAGCATCAGAAGCTGCTTCGTCAACAGACTCTGCATCAGACGCAGCTTTTTCATTAGGATCAGCATCATCTTCATCACCCTCACTTCCTGCTTGCTCACCCTCAGTAATCTTTTCTTCATATTTTAAAGCATAAATCATCATTTCAAACTTAGCTTTCCTTTTATCCAGCATCTGACAGGTCTCAAACAGTTTGTACTGAAGAGTGAGAGGAGCGTCCCGCTTCTTAGGAATATCAGTTGCATTTATAATACCTGGATGTTGTTCCAACATAATACCACACAGCAAAGAGGGAAATGCTATAGGGAGTTTGATGGCCAAGGTTTGTAATGATTTCCCTAAATTAACGTGCACCACTAAATGAAGGGAAGAGAACATGCTTGTTGCACGCTTAAAAACTGTTAATTGCTATAACTCCTTAAAAAGACAAATGCCCAGTTTGCCCCTCAAACTTTCAAATTGCTTGGCATCCAAGGCTTTTGTAAATATATCAGCAAGTTGTTCCTCTGTGGTAATATGTTCAACCTGCACAACCTTCTTCTCTATAAGATCCCTGATGAAATGGTGACGTATATCAATATGCTTAGTCCTGCTATGTTGTTTGGTATTTTTTGAAATATTTATAGCACTTAGATTGTCACAATACAATGTTAGAACATCCTGTTCTACATTATATTCCTTCAGCATTTTCTTCATCCACACAAATTGGGAACAACTGCTACCAACTGCTATATACACAGCTTCAGCTATAGATAAGGACACACAATTCTGCTTCTTGCTGAACCATGAAATCAGATTGTTTCCCAGAAAGAAGCATCCACCAGATGTACTTTTTCTATCATCTGCACTTCCTGCCCAATCAGCATCACAATACCCAACTAACATAGAACTTCCACTATGAGAATACATAATACCATAGTCACGGGTACTATTGACATACTTCAAAATTCTCTTCACTTGAGTCAAATGACTCATTTTTTGCTCAGCCTGGTATCCAGCACAGACTCCAACAACAAAGATTATGTCTGGTCTGCTTGCAGTGAGATACAACAGACTTCCAATCATGCTCTGATGACACCTTGTCATTACGTAATTTATTAAGAGTTTTTGTTAGTTTTTTCATCTTCCGTTAGCATTTTGAGACAGTTTGAGGTACAAAAGAGCAAGAAATCATCAGAGCCTAAAGTGACTGCATCGTGACACGATTTGGGAATCGTGTCACGATTTCTTAACCAGAGAAGAGATCAATTCTGCCTACAGAATCGTGTCACGATTGCATAATCGTGTCACGATTGGGAGACCAGTTTGCGCAATCCTTGGGAGTCTTAATGAAGGATCGTGACACGATTGCTTGCATCGTGTCACGATTTTGCGATCAGATTGCCTATTTTAGCTGATTCGTTTTCAGAAACAAGGGTTGAAAATTGGAAGAATAGAAGCGCGATTTTGAGAGCAAAGAACTGAAGCGGTGGCTACCCCATCCAACTCACAGTCAGTTTTTGTATGTTCTTATGTTCTTATTGATTAAGCTATTTTGTAATTCAATTATGAGTAGCTAAATTCTCCATTGTTAGGGATGAGAATAGCTAGATGATGACTCTTGTTTTGTAACCCTAATCTGATCTTTGAATGAATTTATTGAATCATGTTTTCTTATCTTTGTGCTTAATGCTTTTATTGATTGATCATCTTTAAATTGTTGTATGATTCATATTGTGAAACGGAAGTGGAATATATGAATGCTTAAGATAAGAAATTCTCGCCTTTGTAATCTAGGAATAGATACAAACCCTTGAAACCGTTTATTAATTCATGTCCGTTCATGCTTAATTCTGAATTGTAAAACTTGCTAAGGAATTAGGGTTTACTTTAGAATTAACGTTTCTGTCGCTAAGGAATTAGGGCAAGATTATTTAAGAGAATTAGGTCGTGATTCATTAAACAAGTTCAATGATCGTTGGTTAGGTAATTACCCTGAGTTCGGAGTCTAGTGAAGCTCATCCCTGACAAGCTTTTATCTCTTAATTTCAAACCAATTTACTTTACGCACTTTTCGTTATTTGCAATTAAACAAACTTCGTACCTTTTTGTTCATTTGAGTAATCAAAATTACATTCGATTCGTTAATGCAGTCCTTGTGTTCGACACTCGGTTTACCGTTTTAAACTTTACTACTTGAACGATTTCGTA
Source organism: Medicago ruthenica (assembly GCA_018208015.1). Taxonomy (NCBI): domain Eukaryota; kingdom Viridiplantae; phylum Streptophyta; class Magnoliopsida; order Fabales; family Fabaceae; genus Medicago; species Medicago ruthenica. The sequence goes on from WNNG01000341.1 coordinate 129,929, forward strand.
TACTTGCGAAAATCGCCATCAAGTTTTTGGCGCCGTTGCCAGGGACTGCCAATTAACTGTTGAATTGTAACATCTTTTACTCAATTGAAATTTTTTGCTCTGCAATAAAATTACTTTTGCTGTTACAAATTTTATTTTTACTTTTATTTTTGTTTTCATTCTCAATAACTCACGTTTGTCTAATCTTGTATGCGAGGCCAGCCCTCAGCTGAACTTCTCTTTGACGCAGAAATTGAAAATACCCGTGCAAATCGCAAAGCAGCTCAATTAAGAAGGCAAAGAGAGAAGGAAGGGACGAGTGAAATTGAGATCAACACAGACGAACAGGTCGCTGAGGAGTTAGAAGTTGTTGAAAGGATGGCGGAATTAGACCCACCACCTCCTCCACCTTAAGAGAGACTTCTCGGAGACTATGGTGCTCGTGATCGAAACCGCAACAGGTTGACCATTGCTAACCAGCCTGTGACGGTTAACAAGTTTGAGATCAACCCAGGACTACTCCGTGAATTGAAAGAGAAACAGTTTGCTGGGAAGTACAACGAAGATGCCAACAAACACTTGAAGAATTTCTTCGTGATCTGTGAGACAACGAAAGTGGATGGGAACTCGGAAGAAGCCAAACGGTTGCGGTTATTTCCATTCTCCCTAACTGATGATGCTAAGGAGTGGTTTGATTCTTTACCAGCTGGAAGTATCACAACATGGAATGAGATGGAAGACAAGTTCTTGGAGCAGTTCTTTCCTACAGCGTTGTTTGTGCGCAGACGTCAGGACATTTCCAACTTCCAATAGAAGGATGGAGAATCACTTGGAGAATCGTACAAGAGGTACAAGAAATTGTTGTCAGCCTGTCCAGACCACAATTATGACAGCACAGTGCAGATGCAGATTTTTTGTAATGGTCTACGCCTTTCTACTAGACAAGTCCTCGACACAGCTTCTGGTGGTTCCATAAATTTCAAAACTGCTTCTCAAATAATCAAAGTCATTGAAGCGGTTGCCCTGAATGAACAGATGGAGATGTATGACAGAACAGGTGGCACAAGAGGAGGACTCATAGACTTGAATCAACTTGAAGCTAAAAATGCTCAGAACATACTCACCAGCAAGCAGATTCAAGAAGCAGTGTCAGCTGAAGTGACAAAGAGATTGGCAGCTCTCAATATAGGCCAACCTCTAATTGCTCCGGTGAATCAAATGAATACTGTGAAGTGTGATTGGTGTGCAGGTCCTCATTTTACCATGCAGTGTAATGTGCCCATGGATGAAGCTCAAGTAGAAGCGGTGAATTTCCTTAGTAACCAAGGGGGTCGTCAGCAGAACAATCCCTATTCCAACACTTTCAATCCAGGCTGGAGGAATCACCCAAACTTCTCATGGAAAACTCCACAGAACAACTTCCCGAATCCACAACAAGGAATTCCATCAAATCCTACTCCCCCAAAGAAAGCTGATTGGGAATTGGCCATTGAAGCAATGGCATCAAGCGTGAACTCTCTCACTCAAGAAACCAGGGCCTCACAAAAGAACACCACGGCTTCAATCAAAAATCTTGAGATTCAAGTTGGTCAAATTGCCCAACAAATTGCACAAAGACCTCCTGGAAATCTGCCTAGCAACACAGTTGCCAATCCCAAAGGACACGAAAGTGTGAATGCAGTTATGACCAAAAGCAGAAGGGTGGAAGACTCACAGCAGCCTAAAGATACAAAAGGTGGAGGCGAGTCATCCGATGAGTTAGTTGAAGTGCCGGTTGAAGTTCGAGAGAATACACCACAAGAGGTAGCTGGAGAACCAGAAAATCCAAAGAAAAATGAGTTGCCAAAGCCACAGATTAAGCTACCATTCCCACAAAGGTTGAAGAAAGAAAAAGACAAGAAGAGTTTTGGTAAATTCCTTGAGATGTTCAAAAAGCTACAAATCAACATCCCTTTCGCCGAAGCTCTCGAACAAATGCCAACCTATGCAAAATTCATGAAAGACATCATTTCAAGGAAGATCAGCATTGGTGATGAAGATGTGATGCTCACTGAACAATGTAGTGCGGTGTTACAAAGAAAAATTCCAAAGAAACTCAAAGATCCTGGAAGTGTCACTATTCCTTGTACCATTGGGGATAGAACTTTCAAGAAAGCACTGATCGACCTTGGAGCAAGTGTAAGTTTAATGCCTTTGTCTATTTACAAGAAGTTGGGGATTGGTACGGTGAGAGACACAAGAATGACCTTGCAGTTTGCAGATAAATCTTACAAATATCCCTATGGTATTGTGGAAGATGTGCTTGTAAAGGTTGATAAATTCATATTCCCAGTTCACTTTGTTGTTCTTGAGATGGAAGAAGATGAGGATATACCGCTGATTCTGGGAAGACCATTTTTACAAACTGGAAGGTGTATGATTGACCTAGAAGATGGTACGTTGACTCTAAAGGTTGACGATGAGGTGGTGAAACTGAATGTTCTCCAAGCAATGAAGCATCCGACAGAAAAGGAGGAATGCTACAGGGTTGACATACTTAGTTCAATTGTGAAAGACAAATTTGAAGCCGAAATTCCAGCTTTACCACTTGAGAGAGTATTAAGCGCATCAGCAGCAAGTGTTGAGGAAGATGAAGATCCTAGAGAAGCTGATGTGCTGGCCATGTTAGAAGCCTTCCCGTCCTATCACCGACGCACACCGACTAAATGGGAAGAGTTACACCCCAATGAAGAAGCTGTTGAGAAAAAGTCAAAGAAAGTACCGGTAGTTGAGCTGAAACAACTGCCCCCTCATTTGAAGTATGTGTTCCTAGGTGAGAAAGAAGAGTACCCAGCCATTATCAATGCAAGCCTGAATAAACTTGAAGAAGAAAAGCTCTTGAGAGTCCTGAGAATGCACAAGGGTGCCATAGGGTGGTCCATTGAAGATTTGAAGGGTGTAAGTCCTACTGTGTGTATGCATAAGATCTTAATGGAAGAAAACTACAAACCGGTGGTCCAACCACAACGGAGGCTCAATCCTGCCATAAAAGAGGTGATTAGAAAGGAGGTGGTCAAGTTGCTTGAAGCTGGTCTCATTTATCCTATATCTGACAGTTCATGGGTGAGTCCGGTCCAAGTTGTTCCAAAAAAGGGTGGTACTACAGTGGTGATGAATGAGAAGAATGAGTTGATTCCGACCCGCACTGTCACTGGCCGGAGAGTTTGCATAGACTATAGACGGTTAAACACAGCTACTCGGAAGGATCATTTCCCACTGCCGTTCATTGATCAGATGATCGAAAGGTTGGCGGGTCATGAGTACTACTGCTTTTTGGACGGGTATTCCGGTTACAACCAGATTGCGGTGGCACCTGAGGATCAAGAGAAAACAGCTTTCACATGTCCTTATGGGATTTTTGCTACTTTTCAAAGGTGTATGATGTCCATATTCTCCGATATGATTGAAAAACATATCGAAGTTTTTATGGACGATTTTTCTGTCTTTGGCTCTTCTTTTGATAATTGTTTGAATAATTTGTCTCTTGTATTGGAAAGGTGTCAAAAATCTAATTTGGTCCTAAATTGGGAAAAATGTCATTTCATGGTGAGAGAAGGAATTGTTCTTGGTCACCGAATCTCTTACAAAGGGATAGAGGTAGACCAAGCAAAAATTGAAGTCATAGAAAAACTTCCTCCTCCCACCAATGAAAAAGGCATTAGGAGCTTTTTAGGACATGAAGGTTTTTATAGGAGGTTCATTAAAGATTTTTCAAAAATAGCAAAACCCCTTACTAACCTGCTAGTAAAAGACACACCTTTCCAATTCGATGATGAGTGTCTGAATGCTTTTAACACTCTTAAGCAAAAACTGATAACAGCCCCCATTGTCACTGCTCCCGATTGGTCACTACCTTTTGAAATTATGTGTGATGCCAGTGATACAGCTGTTGGGGCAGTTCTTGGGCAAAGGAAAGATAAGTTGTTGCATGTCATTTACTATGCTAGTCATGTTTTAAACCCAGCACAACTTAACTATGCCACTACAGAAAAAGAACTCTTGGCTGTTGTCTATGCTTTTGATAAGTTTAGATCATATTGAAGTAGATAATATAGTCACAAGAAAGGGGGGGTTTGAATTGTGACCCTTTTTAAAATCTAATCCTGTACTTAAAAAATACTTCTCAAGTTGTTTCTTGGAAGAACAAAGTTAAACAGACTTCAGAACGTTCTGAAGTGTCAGTTGCAGAATAAGATATTTAAATTCAGTGTTGTGTGTGTGATGTGTATGCAGTAATATAAAGAGTATAGGGAGAGAAGAAAGACACACAGAATTTTATAGTGGTTCACCCAATGTGGGTTAGTCCACTCCTCACAATCTTGTGAGAGTTTTCCACTATGATGCTTGAGATACCCTCTCAAATCCTGCACCTTACAATCTTGTCCACTTGGAACGGTTACAACCTGTATTCTCTAAGCCTCAGCAGGCTCTCAACCTTCTGTACTAAGTCACACCAGACTTTGTACCAAATTACTCAACCTAGATTTTAATACCCTTAAAACTAGATGAGATTTGCTCTTTACAATTGATTGGAGAATTTAAGAAGTGAGGTTAAGAAGAGGACTTTCAGAAGAGGAGGGGGAGAGTTTATCTTTGACAAGATAAAGAGAATTGATTTACACTTATAGTGATGATCAATTTTGAGATGCTAAAGCTTCAAACACTTTGTTAATGTTTTCTTGTATGCTTTGCAATTGTGTGTATAATGCTGAGCCTTCCACTTCTATTTATAGAGTTCTTGGTCTCTTGTAACCGTTGAAGGGTGGCCAATGGTCTTGTGCCATGTGTCCTGGGCCCCACTGACTTTTACTTGAAAATCTGGGTGAACATTCTGACTTTCAGAATGTTGTTCTGTTCTTGAGAGTACTTCAGAATGTTGTTGCATTCTTGATGATATTCATCTGGGTTCATCATGTATGAATGAACATATGAATTTCTGGATTTGCTGATGAACTCTTGTTTTATGCGTGCAGTTCATCAGAATGTTGCTGTGCCAAGAGTTTTTGCAAATCTGTCTTGGATTCTGTGCAGGAGAGAGGAAAGTGGAACCATCACTTCATGCCCATGCTTTAGGGGATTTTGCTGGTCTGTAACAGTACCAACCCCTTAGGTGTCAAGATCTCATGGATTCTGACTTTTGAGATTGTGATTTGGCTTTTGCTTTACCTTTCCAACTGCTTTACTGTAGCTTTGTCAGAATTGAAGCATGTGCTGTATTGAACATTCTGAACTTTAGAATATCCTTTTTGTTTCACTTAGGATGACTTGTAAGACTTCCATTTGATGTAATCAAATCCTAATAGTGAAACATAAATGAAGTGAGGTAGTTTGATTTTCTAGGATGATATTCCCTTTTGGAATATTCCTGTTAATTCAATGTTCATAGTCTTAATATGAACATTGAATGTTCTTTTTGACATTCAACTTGTAGATGCCTTTATTGCTTGATAGATCCATGCAATTTTGTTTTTCTTGGACATTTATTTATGTCACGTGTGGTATGCATGTTCTTGAATTTCTGGGTTGGTGTATGAGCAGTTTTATTGCAAGGTTTCAGAACTTGTAAACAACCTTCTGAACTGCATATCAGCTTCTGAACTATGTTCAGCTTCTGATCAATATTGCTGCATCTGGACAGGATTTCACCTTCTGAACTGTGTTTCAGCTTCTGATCTTCATTTTAGCTTCTGAACTATGTTCAGCTTCTGAACTTCATTTTAGCTTCTGAACTGAGTCCAACATTCTGAGCTGTGTTCAGCTTCTGAACTGAGTCCAACATTCTGAACTGTGTTCAGCTTCTGAACTGAGTTCAACTTTCTGAACTATGACAAAGTTCTTTCTTTGATTCCTTGTATCTTGGTATGATTCATCTCTTGTTCCTGTCTTAATTAAACACTCAAGAGCACAAGTTAAATACCAAGAAACTAATCAAAGTCCATTAATCCTTTAATCATTTAGGGTTTGTTATCTTTAAAATTAATTTGGGATTTTGCCTCAACAATCTCCCCCTTTTTGATGATGACAAACCTATGATTTAGGATTATGGATTTTGATTAAAAAATATGAGAGGTTTAAGAGCTGAAAATTATTTTTATGCTCCCCCTCATTTTTATAATTCATGACATTGAGTTTTTAATAATTTTTAAAAGCTCCCCCTTATTTTTATGATTCATGGCATTATTAATAGATGCAGATTTTTGAACCAAATGCATTTTTTCATTAATCAATCATGCTCATTACATCATATGTGGTTCAAAAGCAAAAGCTTAACAAACAGAGGTGATCAAGCAAAAGTTGAAGTTTTAAGAACTTCAATAACTATTGATCACTGACCTACTTGGGCCTAAAACATAAAAACTTAAAGATTTAAATCCTAAAGCTTCTCCCCCTTTTGTCAACAGCAAGAAAGGTAGGGAGGGATAAGTGGAGGACACTCAGGGAGTTGAGTCTCCAGAATCTGAGGAAGGCTCAGAATCAAAGACAGATGGGTCTTCAAACACAGGAGGATTCATAGCCAATCCAGGAGCAGCAACTTCAGAGGTCCATTTTGCTAGGACACATGCAATCTTATGGGTTTTAGTTGCAACCCTAAGAGAACGTCTAGCAATTTTTTCAGCTTTGGATATTTGTGGTGTGGGAGCAGAAGTGGGGGCATCCATGTTTGTTTTTGAGTGACCTTCTTTTGAGACAAAGGTTTCAAGGGAAGCAAACAGTGTAGGAATATCAGGTAGTTGAGTGGTTGTTTTGAGTGTGGCTGGAGTAGGAGAGATATTTTGCGAAGTGTGAAGAGGGGATATCAGAAACTTGCTACAAATGGCTTCTGACTCCATGGTGGAAGTAGACTGATTTAGGAGTGGTGGTGGTGGTTGGTTAGCCAGAGGTTGGATTTGTTCAATAGGCAGAGATCCTGAAGCTATAGGAGCAGGATCTGCAGAGACTTCGCAGATGGAGGGAGTGGTATGATCAGGGAGAATGTTTCCTTCAACATTCTGTACTTCAGTTTCAGGCATTGTTTCAGGATTTTCTTTCTGAGAGTCCTCAAAAACACCATCTTCTGAATTGATCCCTTCCATGTTGAGATCAAATCCAGCTTGATTTCCATCTGATTGTTCAATACCAGTTTCTAGCTGGTCAGCATTGTCACTAAACATGTGGGTGACTAGGATTTCAGCTACATCATTCAGGTCCTGATCCTCAGCAGTCTTTTGTGCTCCTTCTTCCAGCTGAGCTCCTTCTTCAGCATTTTCTTCAATGTCTTGCTGAAAATGTTCTTCAGCAACTTTGGCTGGCTCAGCATTCCTTTTGAGAAGTGATTCATTATCCTGCTGACTTTCCTCCTCAGCCATTTCTTGAGATTCTTCAATATGCTGATCTTCAGCAACATTCTGATCTTCTGTAACATTCTGATCTTCTGCAACTTCCTGAGTTGCTTCTTTGGCAGGATCATCACTCTCTTGGAATGTTTCTTCAGAAGATTCATCTTCCTTTTGATGTTTTGTGGGATTTTCATCCATTGGCTCCTCTTGAACCACATTGTTAACATCTTCTTTCTCTTCCTCTAGAGGAGGGTTTTGGACTTTCTCAATCTTCCTTTTCTTCTTTGTTTTTCTGACTTTCTGGTCTTGATGTCTCTTAACAGAACCAGATGTTTCAGATGCTGGAGGTGTGGGAAGGTTAGATGAAGTGATGTGCAGCTGGGCCATGGTTTTTGCAGTGAACCTCATAAATGTGTAATCACATTGTTCATTTTCAAGAGGTACTTTGTTGTCCTTAAGGATAAGGGTGATTGGCATTCCATAGACTAGGGCACTTGTTTGTTTGGGATTCATACATGAATCAATCATGTGTTGAAGGATAATGAAGCAAAGGTTCAACTTTTTCTTGTTAATAAGATGAAACATGATGCAGAGATCAGTATCAGTCACAGCTTCATAGGTTCCTGACCTAGGAAGCAGGGTATGGCGTACCATATTGTGAAAGATTTTGGGTAGGTCAGCAAGATTTGTGGAGTTAAAAGGAAGGTTTGGTTTGGTGTATTCAAGTATGAGTTTGGCACGGTTTGTTCTAGCTTCAGAAAACCAGGAAGGGAAGAAGAGTTCATTACCTTCATTTGGGATTCTTAGAGCCTTTGAGAGGGAAGTTTGAGTGAGTTTGATCTTCACTCCTTTGACAGTTGTAATGAGGGTCTTCTTTCTATCTTTGGTTTTGATTTCCATTGAGCTGTAGAATTCTCTTACTAAGTCTGGGTAGGTGAGTTCCTGAAGTGACACAAAGCTTGTCCATCCTTGTGCATCAGTGTATTCACACAGGTTCCATCCCTTCTTCTTTAGGTCAGCAAAATCAAAGTACTTAGCCCTGCTTATGGGTCTAGGTGCTTTTTCCTTTTTGCCCTTCAGAATGGAGGTTATCTTTCCAATGTCTTTTCCTTTTCCATGCTTTTTGGGAGGAGATGCTTCTTCCTGCTCATCAGAAGGTTCTTCTTTTTCAGATTGAGATTTTGATTGAGATTCTTCTTCAGAGATAGAATTCTCTTTTTCAGAGGTTTGTTTGGGTGAAGTCTTGACTTTCCTCATGTATTGAGAGATGGTTGGATCAGAATCTTCCTCTGAGTCTGAGAGAAGGATCGTGGAGGCAGAAAATTTCTTGGCTTTTCCAGTTCCAGAGATGATTCTCTGAGACCTTCTGGGATGTTGAGAAGTTGAAGCAGATTTCTTAGGTTTAGTTACAGGCTTTCTGGGTTTAGAAGGTTCAGTGGTGGAGATGATGATATCAGGGAGAATGGTGCGCAGAGGTTGAGGTTCTTCTGGGAATTGTGGTGGAGCAGAACGAGGAACAGGGGTTTGTTCTTGTTCATTGTTGCGAGAGGTTGTTTTTGTTCTGGCCATGGCAGTTTTTTGTGCGAAGGGACAGATGAAATTTTTCGGTTCAGAGGTGTGGAGATGAATGTGTTTGAGTGGAGTGGTGGTTTGTTTATAAAGACAAAAACGTGTAGGAGAAGAGAGAGAGAAACTGATGATGGTGGTTTTATGGGAAAAGATAAAACTGAAAAGTGGTTGTACAGGAAAGAGAAAGTAGCCGTTTTGAAAGAAGAAAGGAGAGTGGCTGATTTGATAGTTCCCTTTTTGTATGGAGGTTAATGGTTTTAACACATTAACTCTAATACAAGCATTTAATGCTGAGATATGGAGGGATTTTTGAAGAAAGATCACTTTATGAGAGTGACTTACTAACTTCAGAAAAAATTTTCTGAATATTCTAAGTTCAGAGAACCATGCTGAACAGGATGTACGTCCAGATCCTGAGGAACATTCTGAACATTGTTTGAACATTCTGAGCTTTGTTGAACATTCTGAAGTGATTCAGAATGACTCAAGGGGGTTTGTCCTAGGCCCTTAGTGATTCAGTTAATCAATCTTTATTGGGATTTTTCATAATTAGCAATTTTTCTTTGATAAAATTGAATCTATCCTCAACTAATGGTTTTGTGAAAATATCAGCTAATTGATTTTCTGTATCAATGAATTTCAATTCAATGTCCTTTTTCTGAACATGATCACGTATGAAATGATGCTTAATTTCAATATGCTTAGACCTAGAATGTTGAATAGGATTTTTTGACAAATTAATTGCACTTGTGTTGTCACAGAAAATTGGAACACTTAAGTACCTTAGTGAGTAATCTTCCAACTGATTTCTGATCCACAAAACTTGAGAGCAACAACTAGCTGCAGATACATACTCAGCTTCTGTTGTAGAGAGTGCAATGGTATTTTGTTTTCTACAGGACCATCCAATCAGGGCTTGTCCTAGGAATTGACAAGATCCACTTGTACTCTTTCTCTCAACTTTGTCTCCAGCATAATCAGCATCACAATAGGCTACAAGATCAAAACTACAGCCTTTTCTATACCAAAGACCAAGATCAGTAGTACCTACTAGGTATCTTAAGATCCTTTTTACAGCAGTTAGATGAGATTCTTTTGCACAAGTTTGAAATCTAGCACATAATCCTACTGCATAAATTATGTCAGGTCTGCTAGCAGTTAAATAAAGCAATGATCCTATCATGCCTCTATATTCTTTCTCAGAGACTGATTTTCCATTTTCATCTTTATCCAAGCTGGATGATGGATGCATGGGAGTGGCCATTATCTTTGCTTCATTCATTTTGTATTTTTTAAGAATATCTTTGACATATTTTTCTTGATTTATGAAAATGCCATTTGAAAATTGTTTGATTTGCAAACCAAGAAAGAAACCAAGTTCACCCATCATGCTCATTTCAAATTCACTTTGCATGAGTTTTGAAAAGTCTTCACACATTTTCTCTTTGGTTGAACCAAAAATAATATCATCTACATAGACTTGAACTATTAGCAAATCTGTGTTCTGAGTTTTTCTAAAAAGTGTGGTATCAATTTTTCCTCTAGAAAATCCATTGTTAATGAGAAATGTGCTAAGTCTTTCATACCAAGCTCTAGGAGCTTGCTTAAGACCATAAAGTGCTTTAGTGAGTTTGAAAACATGATTAGGTTTTTCTTTATTTATGAAGCCAGGAGGTTGACTTACATAAACCTCTTCATTTAAAAATCCATTTAAAAAGGCACTTTTAACATCCATTTGAAAAAGTTTGATGCTTTTATGTGCAGCATATGCAAGAAGGATTCTAATAGCTTCTAACCTTGCCACTGGTGCAAAAGTCTCATCATAGTCAATACCTTCTTGTTGGTTGTATCCTTGAGCAACCAACCTTGCTTTATTTCTGACAACTTTGCCATCTTCATCAAGTTTATTTCTAAACACCCATCTTGTTCCAATGATTGTCTTCCCTTGATCATCTGGAACCAAGTTCCACACTTTGTTCCTTTCAAACTGAGACAGTTCATCTTTCATGGCCTCAATCCATGAATCATCTATTATGGCTTCATTTATTGACTTGGGTTCCATTTGAGAGATCATAGCCATATTGTTCCCTTGAAAGGACATTCTGGTTCTTACACCATCAGTTGTGCTTCCAATGATTTGATCTACAGGATGATCTCCTATCATTCTCCAACTTCTAGGAGGGCTTTGTAGAGATGAGTCCTGAACATTCTGATCATCTTCTTTTTCTACAGAACTTACATTGTTCTGATTGTTAACATTCTGAAGTGTCTGATCTTCAGTATCTTCCTTTTCTTGGAGTTGAGAAGGTTCATCATATTCATCAAATATGACATGCATACTGACTTCAACTGTTTGGGTTTTTAAGTTGTACACTCTATAACCTTTGGATGTTGTAGAGTATCCCAAAAAGATAGCTTTATCTGATTTAGGATCAAACTTACCCAGTTTTTCTTTTGTGTTCAGAATGTAACAGTAGCAACCAAATATGTGAAAATAAGATATGCTAGGTTTGATGTTTTTCCATAATTCATATGGGGTTTTATTTAGAATGTTTCTTATTGAAACTCTATTCAAAATGTAGCAAGATGTATTGATGGCTTCTGCCCAAAAGTAATCTTCAACATTTGATTCATTTAGCATAGTCCTAGCCATTTCTTGCAAGGTTCTATTTTTCCTCTCAACAACTCCATTTTGCTGTGGAGTTCTTGCACAAGAAAAATTATGTGTAATACCACATTCATCAAAGAATGTCTTGAAGGAAGCATTTTCAAATTCTCCTCCATGATCACTCCTCACAGATATGATATTAGAACCTTTTTCATTTTGAATCTTTTTGCAAAAGTTTTGAAATGCTTCAAATGATTCATCTTTATGTTTTAAAAATAACACCCATGTAAATCTTGAGAAATCATCAACAATAACAAATCCATATCTTTTGCCACTAAGACTTGCAGTTTGAACAGGACCAAAGAGATCAATGTGAAGAAGCTCTAAAGGTTTTTGAGTTGAAATGTATTCAATTGTTTTAAAACTGTTTTTAACTTGTTTTCCTTTAATACAAGCTTCACAGATCTTGTCCTTTTCAAAGTTAATCTTTGGCAAACCTCTAACTAGATCAAGTTGAGAAAGTTTAGCAATAGTTTTCATACTAATGTGACCAGCTCTTTTGTGCCAAATCCACTTATCTTTTTCAAGAGACATAAAACATGATTCAGCTGGAATTTTATTTAAGTCCAAAACATACAAGTTCTTTTTCCTTGATCCAGAGAAAATTAATTTCTTAGAGGAGGCTTGTCTTATTTCACATATGTTGGGTTTAAAAATAACTTCAAAACCACTATCACATAATTGGCTTATGCTAAGTAGATTGTGTTTCAACCCTTCTACAAACTGAACATTTTCTATCTTGGCAGAGTTAGTTTTACCTATTGTTCCTTTACCTCTGATTTTGCCTTTGTCATTGTTTCCAAATGTGACTAGTCCTCCATCTCTACTTTCAAAGGTTAGAAAGCAATTCCTATCTCCTGTCATGTGTCTTGAACAGCCACTGTCCAAGTACCATGGCTTTGTTTTTGCATTTTGAGAAGAGACCTACACTTGACATGAACAAAATCTTAGGTACCCATGTAATGTTGGGTCCTTGAGGGTTAGTTTTTCTAAGAGATCTTTTCTTATTGTAACATTCTGTTATTGTATGACCAGATTTGTTACAGTAAGAGCATATCTTCTTAGCCTTTTCAGCCTTTTGTGAACTTTCTGATCTATTGAGATGAGAACGTTCTGAGCTAAGATTATTTAACCTATTTTTTTCAAAATGTTTTTTATGAAAACATGCTGAGTCAAGATGCCCTAGCTTGTTACAGTATGAGCATTTTATCTTCATTTTTATTTCAGTTTCTTTTGGCAAAAGAACAGTTTTAAGAAGATTTTTGTTTGGATCTTTGAATCCTAATCCAGATTTTTCATTTGTTCCAGCTTGTGATCCCAGAATATTTTGAAAAGTTTCTGTGGATTTTATAAAACGTGAGAGATCATTTTTTAGTCCTTCAACTTCTGTTTTCAAAAGAATGTTTTCTTTTTGTACTTCAGAAGGTTTAGACAAAATTCCTTTTTGCTTTTTATTTAGCTCTCTTTGTTGTTCAGACATTTTAAAATGAGAGTCTTGCAAAGTTTGTATGGTTCTTCTGGATTCATCATATTTAATTTGAAGTTTATCTTTTTCAGCTTTTAGTTCAGAAAGTTCTTTTATCAATGATTGACATTTGTTAGATAGAAAATTTGAATCATATATAAGACTGTCAATTTTTCTTTCAAGTTCTTTTTGCAAAGAGTTAGGTTCATAGATAATTACCTCTTCCTCATCTTCTGATTTAGCCATCAAACTCAGGTTGGCTTCCTCATCTTCTGGTTCTGCTTCTTCTAGATCATCCCAGGTGATCATGGCTTTCTTTTTGAAGGGAGGTCTCCTTTGCTGTTTCTTGAGATCAGGACACTCATTCTTGTAGTGTCCAAGCTTGTTGCATCCAAAACAGGTGACTTGACTTTTGTCAGTCTCAGTTTTGTTAGTGTTAGTGTTGGGAAACTTCTTTCTGAGCTGATTTCTTCTCATCATCATTCTTTGAATTTTCTTGGAGATGAGTGCAAGTTCATCTTCAGCTTCTTCTTCCTGGACTTCTTCTATTTCATCCAGTTCTTCCACATCATCTTGAGTTGCTGATGATGTTTCTTGGGAGGCCTTCAAGGCAAGAGTTTTTACCTTTTTCACTGGTTTGTCTTCTTGAAGTATGACTTCATGAGCTCTCAGTGAACCAATAAGTTCCTCCAAGGTCAGAGAGTTTAGATCTTTGGCCTGGGTAATAGCTGTGACCATAGGTCTCCATGTGCTTGGAAGAGATCTTAATATTTTCCTGATTCTATCATGAGTGGAATATATCTTTCCAAGAGATCTCATTTCATTTACTATTGTTGTGAATCTAGCATACATTTCATCAATAGTTTCATTTTCACTCATTTCAAAGATTTCAAACTTTCTGACTCCAATGTCAATTCTAGTTTCTTTGACATGAGATGTTCCTTCATGGTGTATTTTTAAAGTGTCCCATACTTCTTTAGCATTTTGGCATTCATCAACTCTTTCACTTTCTTCCATGGTTAGTGCGCATGATAAAAATAATCTAGCTTTAGAGTTTAGTAATACCTTAGCTTTATCCTCTGGTGTCCATGCACTTTTTTCTTTTATACCTCCATCTCTGTTCATTGGAACATGATCTCCTTCAGAGATTACGGCCCACATGTCCGTATCTTGAGATCTAAGAAAAAGTTCCATCTTGCCTTTCCAGAAGTAGTAGTTTGTGCCATCAAACAATGGAGGTCTGTTTGCTGATCCTCCTTCTGTGATATACTTAGCCTTTGACATACTTCTTCCTGGATCTTTTCTCTAACACTTGTGTAAGTGTTCAAACCCTTAGAGCCAACGCTCTGATGCCAATTGAAGTAGATAATATAGTCACAAGAAAGGGGGGTTTGAATTGTGACCCTTTTTAAAATCTAATCCTGTACTTAAAAAATACTTCTCAAGTTGTTTCTTGGAAGAACAAAGTTAAACAGACTTCAGAACGTTCTGAAGTGTCAGTTGCAGAATAAGATATTTAAATTCAGTGTTGTGTGTGTGATGTGTATGCAGTAATATAAAGAGTATAGGGAGAGAAGAAAGACACACAGAATTTTATAGTGGTTCACCCAATGTGGGTTAGTCCACTCCTCACAATCTTGTGAGAGTTTTCCACTATGATGCTTGAGATACCCTCTCAAATCCTGCACCTTACAATCTTGTCCACTTGGAACGGTTACAACCTGTATTCTCTAAGCCTCAGCAGGCTCTCAACCTTCTGTACTAAGTCACACCAGACTTTGTACCAAATTACTCAACCTAGATTTTAATACCCTTAAAACTAGATGAGATTTGCTCTTTACAATTGATTGGAGAATTTAAGAAGTGAGGTTAAGAAGAGGACTTTCAGAAGAGGAGGGGGAGAGTTTATCTTTGACAAGATAAAGAGAATTGATTTACACTTATAGTGATGATCAATTTTGAGATGCTAAAGCTTCAAACACTTTGTTAATGTTTTCTTGTATGCTTTGCAATTGTGTGTATAATGCTGAGCCTTCCACTTCTATTTATAGAGTTCTTGGTCTCTTGTAACCGTTGAAGGGTGGCCAATGGTCTTGTGCCATGTGTCCTGGGCCCCACTGACTTTTACTTGAAAATCTGGGTGAACATTCTGACTTTCAGAATGTTGTTCTGTTCTTGAGAGTACTTCAGAATGTTGTTGCATTCTTGATGATATTCATCTGGGTTCATCATGTATGAATGAACATATGAATTTCTGGATTTGCTGATGAACTCTTGTTTTATGCGTGCAGTTCATCAGAATGTTGCTGTGCCAAGAGTTTTTGCAAATCTGTCTTGGATTCTGTGCAGGAGAGAGGAAAGTGGAACCATCACTTCATGCCCATGCTTTAGGGGATTTTGCTGGTCTGTAACAGTACCAACCCCTTAGGTGTCAAGATCTCATGGATTCTGACTTTTGAGATTGTGATTTGGCTTTTGCTTTACCTTTCCAACTGCTTTACTGTAGCTTTGTCAGAATTGAAGCATGTGCTGTATTGAACATTCTGAACTTCAGAATATCCTTTTTGTTTCACTTAGGATGACTTGTAAGACTTCCATTTGATGTAATCAAATCCTAATAGTGAAACATAAATGAAGTGAGGTAGTTTGATTTTCTAGGATGATATTCCCTTTTGGAATATTCCTGTTAATTCAATGTTCATAGTCTTAATATGAACATTGAATGTTCTTTTTGACATTCAACTTGTAGATGCCTTTATTGCTTGATAGATCCATGCAATTTTGTTTTTCTTGGACATTTATTTATGTCACGTGTGGTATGCATGTTCTTGAATTTCTGGGTTGGTGTATGAGCAGTTTTATTGCAAGGTTTCAGAACTTGTAAACAACCTTCTGAACTGCATATCAGCTTCTGAACTATGTTCAGCTTCTGATCAATATTGCTGCATCTGGACAGGATTTCACCTTCTGAACTGTGTTTCAGCTTCTGATCTTCATTTTAGCTTCTGAACTATGTTCAGCTTCTGAACTTCATTTTAGCTTCTGAACTGAGTCCAACATTCTGAGCTGTGTTCAGCTTCTGAACTGAGTCCAACATTCTGAACTGTGTTCAGCTTCTGAACTGAGTTCAACTTTCTGAACTATGACAAAGTTCTTTCTTTGATTCCTTGTATCTTGGTATGATTCATCTCTTGTTCCTGTCTTAATTAAACACTCAAGAGCACAAGTTAAATACCAAGAAACTAATCAAAGTCCATTAATCCTTTAATCATTTAGGGTTTGTTATCTTTAAAATTAATTTGGGATTTTGCCTCAACACATATTTGTTAGGGTCTAAAGTTATTGTTTACACTGACCATGCTGCTCTAAGGTATTTGTTTTCTAAGCAGGAATCAAAACCGAGACTTCTCAGATGGATATTGCTGTTGCAGGAATTTGACCTGGAAATCCGGGACAAGAAGGGATCCGAGAACACTGTGGCTGACCATCTCTCCCGACTAGAGAAGATGGATAAAACTGATCAGCAGAGACCTATCAAGGACCTCTTTGCAGATGAACACATTCTAGCAGTAACAATGGTGCCGTGGTTTGCAGACTTTGCGAACTATTTGGTAGGTAAGGTGATACTCGTTGATTTCAATTCTCAACAGCGCAAGAAATTTCTGCACGATTGTAAGTATTACGTGTGGGATGAGCCCTATCTGTATAAAAGGGGGATTGACGGGCTGTTAAGGAGATGTGTCCCAGAAGAAGAGCAGGAGAAGGTGTTGTGGCATTGTCATGACTCCAATTACGGCGGTCACTTTAGTGGAGATAGGACTGCTGCAAAAGTGCTCCAATCCGGTTTGTTTTGGCCAACCTTGTTTAAGGATGCTTTTGCATATGTCAAGAGATGTGACCGCTGCCAACGCACAGGAAATATCTCCAAAAGACACGAGATGCCTCAAAACCCTGTGTTAGAAGTGGAAATCTTTGATGTATGGGGTATTGATTTTATGGGACCATTCCCATCCTCATATTCAAAGGTTTACATTCTGTTGGCAGTGGACTATGTCTCTAAGTGGGTGGAAGCTATCGCCACGCAGACTAATGATGCTCAGGTAGTAATCTCTTTCCTTCAGAAAAATATTTTCTCACGCTTTGGGGTCCCTAGAGTGTTAATCAGTGATGAAGGATCACACTTCCTCAATCGGAAGATGGAGACTTTGCTGAAAAAATACAATGTGCATCACCGGATTGCCACACCATATCATCCTCAGACGAGTGGACAAGTGGAGGTTTCAAATAGACAGATAAAGCAAATCCTGGAGAAGACTGTGAATTCCTCACGGAAGGATTGGTCCGTCAAGCTGGATGATGCACTGTGGGCATACAGAACTGCGTTCAAAACCCCTATAGGTATGTCTCCTTTTCAAATTGTTTATGGAAAATCTTGTCACTTACCTTTGGAACTAGAGCACAAAGCTTTGTGGGTCACTAAATTCCTGAATTTTGATCTCTCGAAAGCAGGCGAATCCCGGATTCTTCAACTCCATGAGTTAGATGAATTCCGGAATTCAGCCTATGAAAATGCTAAAATTTTTAAAGAAAAAACAAAGAAATGGCATGACAAGAAGATCCAAAATCGGGAATTTAGGGAAGGGCAGCTAGTTCTTCTTTTCAATTCTAGGTTAAAGCTGTTTCCTGGAAAGCTGAGGTCCAGATGGTCAGGACCATTCAAAGTGGTGAAGGTATTCCCTTATGGAACTGTGGAGGTGAAGGACCCTGACTCGGATAGAACCTTCAAGGTCAACGGACAAAGGCTCAAGCCATACTTTGGAGTCGAATTTGAGCGTCCGACCGAGTCGATCAAACTGAAATCCACGTGATCCCGTGGTACGTCAGGCTCGGGACGTTAAACACGCGCTAGGTGGGAGGCAACCCACTCTGTATCCTTTGTTTTATTTCATTTTATTTTTCAAATAAAAGCAAAAAAATAATTGTGGCAAAACCATTTTCAGGGCAGAAATTTTTCTAAGTTATTCAAGTGGGCTCTCTGCCTAGCCAAATCGTGACACGATCCTGCCATCGTGACACGATTTTGCTCCTTCAAAATCTTTTCTTTCTGCCAAGGAAATCGTGACACGATTCATCAATCATGACACGATTTCCCCTTGAAAATTTGTGTCTCTCTGCCAAGCTAAATCGTGACACGATCCTGGCATCGTGACACGATTTCAGTGCTCCAAAAGACCATACTTTCTGCCATCAAAATCGTGACACGATTTTGAGATTTTTGAACTGTGAAAACTGCAATCGTGACACGATTACTTCATATCGTGACACGATTGCTGGGCATTTTTGAAAAATATTACCGTTACAGAGCCCATCGTGTCACGATCCCACCAAATCGTGACACGATTTTTCTCAGCCTATAAATACCACATTCAAAAACCTCATTCCCACCATTACAAAACCAGCCGTTACTCTGTCAAAATTTCCTCCGACCTCCTCTACCCACGAATTTCAGTACTTCCCACCACCACTAACCACATCCCTACCTCCAATTCAATCTCTTCACCAACAATTATCCACCATGCCTCTCGTCCTACGCACCAAACACACCGCCAAACGCCCAAAAACCACCAATACCACCAAACCCACCAAGAACACGACCAAACGCCAACCCAACACCGTCCGCACTGACACAGCACCACCCCCACAACCTGCATTCAAGTTCATAAACAAAAATGCACAGGACCGTTTCGTCGAAATCAAGGCTTACAAGTTCGTTATGGAGCGACGGTTCGATGTTATCAATTTGGGTAAATACTCGGAGTTTGAGAGCATGCTGCAGGCAAGGCAATGGGAACTTCTGAACAACATGGTTTTTACCGCTTCCAACAAAACTGTCACGCTGGAATTCTACGCCAATGCCAGGTTCACCCCTACTATGTACCAGTCTTTCGTCCGTGGCAAAACCATTGATTATAGCCCCGATGCTATAAATCAATTGCTGGGTTTAACTGCCCCGGAGGAGTGTGGGGTTAAGAGAAGACGAGCTGCTGTCAAGGACATGACGGAGGATGACTATGCTGGGTTGTTGACTATGCTGTGCAGGCCGGGCACGACTTGGAGAAAAGCTCGGATGCTGGCCAAAGCGGACTTCATGCCATCCCCTAAGGCATGGGCCTCGTTTGTGGTTCAGACGCTGGAGGGCACATCTTGTACTTCTGAAATCCCCCTTGAAGAGGATTCTGACCATTGATGCAATTTTGTCTGGTGAGGACATCAATGTTGGCGAGCTGATAGCCAACAATATCCGGGAAATAGCAATGAGCAAGCTTAAATCAGTGGCCCATAGCAGCTTAATCTGTTGGCTGTGTGAGGAGGCCAAAGTTGTGGAGTACCGGTCCGACATTGATGTCCCGACGATGAAGCCAATCACCGAGAGAACTATGGATGCTTTCGTTGCTGAGTATGAGGAGTTCCTGAGGGGAGGAGGCCAGAGAGAGGAGCAGGATCAGCAGGGACCAGCGCAGCCTCCACCGCCATCACAGACATGTCCGGGAGAGGGGAGCAGTCAGCAGCTGTCCTATCCACCGATTCATCCTATGCTGCTGGAGTACATGTTCACGTCTGCCAACTGGATGAACGAGACTTCTGACCTGCTCTATGCGAACCGTCCGAGGTTCTCTCAGGAGTTTGCTGCAGAGGCTCATATCCATAGGAGGCCGCCCACCGGGTCATATGAACGCTTCGAGGGGAACCGGGACAGTATGCTGCAGTACTTTGATGAGCAGAGAGGGAGAGCTACGAGCAGGGAGCAGGAGATCACTGCAGATTTTGATGAGACTGAACGGAGGAATGCGGCGCATTTCATGGAGGAGATGAATGCGAGTGATCCTCCGCATACTTGGTTTTCTGAGCAGGAGCTGCAGGAGATGGGCCAAGGCTTGCCCTGATTTGTTTTGTTTTGTTACATTTGTATTTTTGCTGCCTTTTGCTTTTGTACTATTTAATCTGAACAATCTTTACATTTCTGTTTTATTTCTCTTATCCCCGTGTGTAATAAATCAGTACTTGGTTGTTATCAATGATTTTATTTGTGATGTTGATTTTCTTCAGTTTAGTCATGATCTTTGATTGAGTGGTATACCAAAAGTTCAAAGGAGGTAGAGGCCAAACATATCAGTTGAAGTATTCGGCAATTTGAGCAAGAGTAATCACAACTCCCAGAAATCTCAACATGTAAGGTTCCATGGCCAAATTTTATTTTTCAATTTACTTTAAAGAGTGTTCCATGCATCTATGATTCTAGAACTTGCAATTTTTCTCTGTTATTGATTGGTTATATTGTGTACACACTAAGGCAAATTGCTTGTCCCTTGAGCCTTTGTAGCCAACCTGGTTTATATTGAATTATCCATTGTTTCAGCCCAGTTGAGCCTTTAGGACAGATCCCATTGTTTTCAGTGACATACCACATTACAAGCCTAGAGACCATAGGATTATTCCCCAATGTATATTGGAGTTAGGCATTGTTTGTGTATTTGATCATGCAATTGTTCAAGTTTGGGGTTGCTCATGGTACTAGCAACATTTTAAGTTTGGGGTAGGGTGCTAGAGAACAGAAAAATTTGAGAAGATCACTTTGTGTCAAAAACAAAAAAATGTGTGAAAAAGAGAAGCATGTAAATTAAGCTGATTCTACAGCTCGAAAAAAAAAAGAGAAGTAAAATGCTTCAAGACATAAGTTGTGATCGATATTTCCTTTGTATGATACAATTCTCTAGCCCCTTAAGGTTATTTTGTGTGTATTATTGGGTAGACCAGTAGGAAGATGCTTAACTCCAAATTTTTTGTTGAAAGCCTACTTTCCAAATGATCTCACCTGTAACCTCAGCCCCGTTATAACCCTAAAAAGTCCTTAAAAGTGTGTACATGATATTGACTTTGATTGATGCTTAGAAACTTTTCAAGCTTATGGCAATTCATGGTTTTGCATGTGATTGAGTGGAAACCCGTATCAAACCTTTGCGTGGAGTTGTGAATCGAAGGAGAGAACTGGCCGGCTAGCCCATTACATGGTTGGCAAGGTGTTGAACTTTTGGTATTGCTGCTTGGTTATGTGATTGTTACTTTGCTGTCGTCGTCAATATTGCAGGTAAATTCCTTGAGGACAAGGAATGATTTAAGTTTGGGGTTGTGATGACACCTTGTCATTACGTAATTTATTAAGAGTTTTTGTTAGTTTTTTCATCTTCCGTTAGCATTTTGAGACAGTTTGAGGTACAAAAGAGCAAGAAATCATCAGAGCCTAAAGTGACTGCATCGTGACACGATTTGGGAATCGTGTCACGATTTCTTAACCAGAGAAGAGATCAATTCTGCCTACAGAATCGTGTCACGATTGCATAATCGTGTCACGATTGGGAGACCAGTTTGCGCAATCCTTGGGAGTCTTAATGAAGGATCGTGACACGATTGCTTGCATCGTGTCACGATTTTGCGATCAGATTGCCTATTTTAGCTGATTCGTTTTCAGAAACAAGGGTTGGAAAATTGGAAGAATAGAAGCGCGATTTTGAGAGCAAAGAACTGAAGCGGTGGCTACCCCATCCAACTCACAGTCAGTTTTTGTATGTTCTTATGTTCTTATTGATTAAGCTATTTTGTAATTCAATTATGAGTAGCTAAATTCTCCATTGTTAGGGATGAGAATAGCTAGATGATGACTCTTGTTTTGTAACCCTAATCTGATCTTTGAATGAATTTATTGAATCATGTTTTCTTATCTTTGTGCTTAATGCTTTTATTGATTGATCATCTTTAAATTGTTGTATGATTCATATTGTGAAACGGAAGTGGAATATATGAATGCTTAAGATAAGAAATTCTCGCCTTTGTAATCTAGGAATAGATACAAACCCTTGAAACCGTTTATTAATTCATGTCCGTTCATGCTTAATTCTGAATTGTAAAACTTGCTAAGGAATTAGGGTTTACTTTAGAATTAACGTTTCTGTCGCTAAGGAATTAGGGCAAGATTATTTAAGAGAATTAGGTCGTGATTCATTAAACAAGTTCAATGATCGTTGGTTAGGTAATTACCCTGAGTTCGGAGTCTAGTGAAGCTCATCCCTGACAAGCTTTTATCTCTTAATTTCAAACCAATTTACTTTACGCACTTTTCGTTATTTGCAATTAAACAAACTTCGTACCTTTTTGTTCATTTGAGTAATCAAAATTACATTCGATTCGTTAACGCAGTCCTTGTGTTCGACACTCGGTTTACCGTTTTAAACTTTACTACTTGAACGATTTCGTATACTTGCGAAAATCGCCATCATGCTCCTATACAAGCTTTGATCAACAGCAACACCTTGTTCATCTTTGGTCAACTTCAAGTAAGTGGATGCAGGTGTTCTTTGATGGCTTGCATTCTCCATCCCAAACTTCTTGACTATATTCTTGGCATATTTGCTCTGTGAAATAAATATTGTGTCTTCCATCTGCTTGACTTGAAGACCAAGAAAATAGGTTAGTTCACCCACAAGACTCATCTCAAACTCAGATTGCATCTGCTGAACAAAAAGTTGAACCATCTGGTTTGACATTCCACCAAAGACAATGTCATCAACATATATTTGTGCTATCATTAGTCTTCCATTTTATTCTTTCACAAACAGTGTCTTGTCAGTTCCTCCTTTTCTGTAACCTTGAGTAACCAGAAACTGTGTGAGTCTCTCATACCATGCTATAGGTGCCTGTTTTAACCCATACAGGGCTTTCTTCAACTTGTAGACATGGTTAGGAAAATTAGGATCTACAAATCCCTTTGGTTGTTCAACATAAACCTCCTCATGTAAGTACCCATTTAGGAAGGCACTCTTCACATCCATCTGGAACAGTTTGAATTTGAGGATACACGCCACTTCTAACAGTAATCTTATGGACTCCAATCTGGCCACAGGTGCAAAAGTTTCATCAAAATCAAGTCCCTCCACCTGAGTGTACCCTTGAGCAACTAGCCTTGCCTTGTTTCTGGTCACTGTTCCATGTTCATTTGATTTATTTTTGTAGATCCATTTAGTTCCAATGACATTTATGCCTTCAGGTCTTGGAACTAAGTCCCACACTTCACTTATTTTGAATTGATTCAGTTCCTCTTGCATTGCATCAATCCAAAATTCTTCAGTAAGTGTTTCTTTAATATTCTTGGGTTCAAATTTGGATACAAAGCACGAATTAGTAATTACTTCATTAGATCTTCTGGTTATGACTCCTTGATCAAGGTTCCCAATGATTAGTTCTTTTGGATGGTTCTTCTAAACTCTGATTGAAGGTCCTTTACTTGTTGATGCATGATCTAGATCATTTTCTCCTTCTTCAGATTCAACTTCATTTTCCTCAACAGGTGTATCTGGTTGTTCTTCTGATGTTTCAATATCTGGTTCCACATAAGGCACTCTTTCAGCAGATAAATCATCTATCACAACATTGATAGATTCCATTAATACCTTGGTTCTTGAGTTAAAAACTATATATGCTCTACTGTTTGTTGAGTATCCAAGAAAGATCCCTTCATCACTCTTGGGATCCATTTTCCTTCTGTTTTCTCTATCTGCCAAAATGTAGCATTTGCTTCCAAATACATGAAAGTACTTGACAGTAGGCTTTCTTCCTTTCCATAACTCATACAAGGTAGTTGTAGTGCCTGTCTTCAGGGTGACCCTATTGTGGACATAACAGGGTGTGTTCATTGCTTCAGCCCAAAAGTGATAGGGCAAATGTTTGGCATGAAGCATAACTCTGGCTGACGCTTGTAGGGCCCTGTTTTTCCTTTCAACAAAACCATTTTGCTGGGGTGTTATGGGAGCTGAAAATTCATGTTTTATTCCTTCAGAGGAACAGAATTCAATGAACTTGATATTTTCAAATTCCTTCCCATGGTCACTCCTGATCCTTACAATTACATTATCCTTTTCTCTTTGTAGTTGTGTGCAAAGGTCTTTAAAAACTTCAAAGGTATCTAATTTTTCCCTAATGAAATTTACCCAAGTAAATCTAGAGAAATCATCAACAACCACAAAAACATACCTCTTTCCACCAATGCTCTCAACTTGCATAGGTCTCATTAAGTCCATGTGTAACAGTTCAAGAACCTTTGATGTTACCTGATGCTCCAACCTCGGATGAGACATTCGTGTTTGTTTGCCAATCTGACATTCTCCACAAATGTTGTCTTCATTAATCTTAAGTTTGGGTAGTCCTCTGATGGCTTCCACAGACATGACTTTCTTCATACCCCTCAGGTTTAAGTGCCCAAGTTTCTGGTGCCACAGTCTGACTTCTTCTTCTGTACTTATGAGACATGTGGATAGGCTTGCTTCTTCTTGAGGCATCCATAAGTAACAATTGTCCTTTGATCTATTGCCCCTCATTAGCACTTCATTTTCTTTACTAGTAACCAAACATTCCTCCTTGTTAAAGTTCACTTACAACCCTTGATCACATAATTGGCTTATGTTAATCAAATTTGTTGTTAGTCCTTTAACTAGCAACACATTGTCTAGTTTTGGTAACCCATTCTTAATCAAATCACCAACTCCCAATATTTCTCCTCTAGCTCCATCACCAAAGGTCACATAGCTACTAGTGTGAGACCGTATATTTTCAAGGAATTTACTCACCCCAGTCATATGCCTGGAACATCCACTGTCAAAGTACCAGTCTTCCCTAGAGGAGGCTCTCAAAGATGTATGAGCTATGAGGACAAGACTTTCACACTTTGGTCTCCATTCCCTTGTGATTTT
The DNA here is from genome assembly GCA_018208015.1 of Medicago ruthenica. Taxonomy (NCBI): domain Eukaryota; kingdom Viridiplantae; phylum Streptophyta; class Magnoliopsida; order Fabales; family Fabaceae; genus Medicago; species Medicago ruthenica. The sequence goes on from WNNG01000341.1 coordinate 154,763, forward strand.
GTTTACAATGGGTTCCACTTTTCTTTGTTGAAAGTGATTGGGGTATCCATACAACTTGAAACAGAATGGCTTTGTGTGCCCCTTTCTACCACAGTAATGACATATCCAAGGACGAGATGCCCTCCTTCTCTTAGATCCCTGAGGTTCGCTCTGATGTTCCAACTTAGGTTTTCCCATCATTGTATCATATGTTCCAACAGCCGCAATGAACCTTTTAGATGGATTTTGCTGTTTGTTGTTAAAGGTCATATAATCAAACCCTATTCCTTTTGGTTTCCCTTGGTTCTGACTCTCCAATATCTCTTCTAGCATATAAGTACCAGTGTTCATCATTCTGACTTGCTTCTTCATATGTTCAAGTTGAGAGTTCAGTTGGGTTACCTCATCATTGAGATCAGAAATTTGTCCTAAGTGTTCACTTCTTTCAGTCTGAAGCTGAGTGATAGTTCTCTTCTATTTTTCCAGCTGCTTGCACACTTCCTCACTCCTAGTATACAGATCTTTGTAAGAGTTAGCCAGTTCTTCATAAGACAATTCTTCATCAATGGATTCAATATCAAATGGTGCTTCAGAACCTGATGGTGCTTCTGAAGCCTCAGAACCTGATGGTGCTTCTGAAGCCTTAACTTCATCATCAGACATGCATCTATCAGTTAAGGCAACAACATGCTTGGCTGATTCACTTTCCACTTCTACTTCTAAGTCATCTTTATCAGACCAAGAAACTGCCAAACTTTTCTTCTGACTCTTGAGGTACGTTGCACATTCTGTCCTAATGTGGCCATATCCTTCGCACTCATGACACTGAACACCTTTGGATTGATTGATTTTCTCATCAGTTCTTGTCTTCTTCAAGTCATTTGGTTGCTTACTGATGTTGAACCTGATGTTCTAACCATTTGGTTTGGATCTCCTGTCAGCCCGCTTTAGGATCCTATTAAACTGTCTACCAAGCATCACAAGAGCCTCTGATATGTTTTCATCATCCTCAATATTTCCTTGTTGTTCCTCAGCATCAGCATTTGCTACAAAAGCAACACCTTTCCCCTTCTTATCAGTTCGGTTATTGAAGGCTGTCTCAAAATTCTTCAAGGACCTTATTAATTCATCAACCTTCATACTGGAGATGTCATGTGCTTCCTCAATGGCAGTCACCTTCATGTCAAATCTCTTAGGTAGAGACCTGAGTATTTTTCTCACAAGTTTCTCATCAAACATTTTTTCTCCAAGAGAATCAAATGAGTTACCCATGTCCAGAATGTTCATATAGAAGTCTTGTATGTTCTCATCCTCCAACATTTTGAGATTTTCAAACTTGGTGGTGAGAAGTTGAAGCCTGGACATTTTTACCTTGGATGTGCCTTCATGTGTAGTTTTGAGAATCTCCCAAGCATCCTTAGCTACAGTGCACTGCTTGATCAGTCTGAACATATTCTTGTCCACTTCATTGAATAAAGCATTCAAGGCCTTGGAGTTTCCAAGCGCTAGTTCATCTTCATCCTTGGACCACTCTTCCTCTGGTTTTAACTCAGTTGTCTTCTTTCCATCTTTGTCAAGAACAATCGGATGCTCCCATGCCTTCAACACGGCTTTCCAGGTTTTATTGTCTATAGACTTAAGGAAAGCACTCATGCGTGATTTCTAGTAGTCATAGTTGGAGTCATCCAACAAAGGTGGTCTGTTCACAAATCCTCCTTCCTTGTCCATTTTGCCAGAAGAAAAAAAAAACTTCCCTAGAGCTCACCCTAAAACAGGCAGGGTGCCTGCTCTGATACCAATTGTAATTCTGGCGCAGTAGTGTTTCAACGTTACGATATAAGTAAAACACGCAAAACAATAACAGACAAAAAAAGTAAAAAGGCACAAGGAAATTGTTAACTCAGTTCGGTGACAAACACACCTACTCTGGGGGCTACCAAGCCAAGGAAGTCCACTAGTGTAGTTGTAGTTCTAAGTTCTCAGCAAACTCCAAGTTCACAACTTATCACTTAGCTACTACCCGTACTGACTTCAGCCTAGAAACTCCTAAACCTGAGATCCCATCTCACACCCACTCAATCAATCACTGCCCCAGTGATCTCAGACTTAAGTAACAAAGACGAAGACACCTTCAGACACAAACACACCCCGTACTTCAAAGCTTAGGTGTGGTATACACAATTACAACTTAACAAACACAGTCCTAAGCTTGCATCAAGGTGACACAAGAAAGGCTCACAATTAACACACTCGAAACCTAAGAATACTCTTTCAATGATGGCTTCAGTTGTTTTCTTCAATAGTGGCGTCTTCTATTTATAGCATTCAGCAGCAACATATATTTGAATCAAATATTCTTCTCAGAAATATATTGAAACAAATATTCTTCAGAAATATATTTTCCAAAGATTTCTTTTGAAAATATATTTACAAATAAAAATATCCAATCTGAAAAATATATCTCTCGAAAATATCTTCCTTCTGGAAACACAAGCAGCTTGGAGAACAGGTAACATGAATGAATTCTTCAATCAATTCTTCAAAAGATCAGGTGAGATAATAAACAGCTCCAAGGCGCGAAATCAAGGGTGTTGTAAGATGCTTCTGAAGGTTCAATTCCTGAAGGTTCAGCTTCTGAAGTTCTGCTTCTGAAGATTCAGCTTCTGAAGTTCTGCTTCTGAAGGTTTCAACTTATGAAGGTTCAGCTTCTGAAGGTTCAGCTTCTGAAGGTTCTGCTTCTGAAGATTCAGCTTCTGAGGTTCTGCTTCTGAAGACGTACATCTTGTTTGTATATTTGATTTTAGCAAAAATGAAGCCAACAACCAAATATCCAACATTAACCATGTAAAATAAATTTTGGCTAAAAATAACTTAAATCTAAAGTAATTTATATTTATATGTATTCATATAAAGTTAAAAGCCTCGAGTTCATATTAACTTGACAGAGAATTTTCTAAGGTGGTTACCATCTTTTCAAAAGACAATGCAATTTTCATGTGGAAGGAGAAAATCATTTCTCAAATTACGTTAGTACTTTACCTTCTTTTAAGGATTCATATTCACCTTTAAAAGTATTTTCAAGGCACATTTTCTGCAAAAAGTTATAATTTCAATCTCTTTTTCTCCTAATTTTTATATAGCTGAACAATTTCTTTTAAATTGTTAGTTTAAAAATATAAAATAAAGAATAATCATTCAACTTAACGTGGGTATATATGAACCAATAACTATGTACCGTAAACAAAATTAAATGTAAAATACTTTAAGGTTCAAAATAACTTGAATTAGAATTTATAATACCAGATATAGCTATGCAAAAAAACCTTCTTAATTGACGTAGTTTTTTTTTTCTTTTCAAATTTTCATTTTAATATAAAACTATAAAAAATACATTTGAAATTTTATAAAAGTAATTATTTTGTGAATAAAATATTTTTTCAAAAAAAAAAATTATGTAATCACATAAAAGTGAACTATACACATCTAAAATCAATTTCGAATCTTTCGAAAATGGAATTAGACATATACTAGAGTTAAAGCAATCAAAAATCAAGGTTGTCATCTCTTACATGCATGTAGGAAAAACATGTACTTCAAGCTTGTTACAAAAGCTATGTTCATTCACTTAAGTTCCTATATATATAGGTTTCCTAATCATAGCCTTCTCACCACAAAAAATAAAAATCATAACTTTCTTGCAACTTTTCATAATGAGTACTCTAGCAATTCAGTTTGTAACAATTGTGACATTACTTCTTGTGTTTCAGATCAGAGTAGAGGGAGATCCAATTTCATTGATTCCAAAAGATGAAGGGAACGAAAATCCCATCAACTCTAGTGTTGTTGTTAAGGTAGTCGATGTGGATCAAGAATCACCTGATTGTGGTGCAAGACCATGGATCTGTAGCACAGGTGAAACTCCACCAAGAACTGTATGTTGTAGAAACCGTTGTGTTGATGTTATAAGTGATGCAAACAATTGTGGATTTTGTGGGGTTATTTGTCCATTGATTGGGAATTGGCAATGTTGTAATGGTTTCTGTGCAAACATTAATTTTAGCCCTTTTAATTGTGGTGCTTGTGGCATGAGATGTCTTGGATGCTTGTTTGGTAGGTGTCCTTCTACAAATCCAGCACAACCGCCATTTCTCCCCCCTGGGTTGCCGCAACAAAATGCACCAATGATTCCTAATCATTAATATGATCAATATTCTAAACATTCACACCCAATAATACCAAAGGAGCAAGTTATTTTTATATCATAAGATTATTATTAATTGTTGTTGTGTGCTAATGAATGATGCTGTATTTTATGGGGTTGTTATATCATAAAGATTATTATTAATTGTTGTTGTGTACTTATGAATGATGTTGTATTTTGGGGTGCTATTGTATCATAAAGATTATTATTAATTGTTTTGTGAATCTTATAAAATTATAATTTTATATTATAAGATTATTATTAATTGATCTTGTATTAGAAGAAGCATGATTATGACAATGTTATACTAAGTTTATATGTGATAAATAACAACAAATAAAACTAAGGTTTTATGTTTAATCTTAACTTATGATAAAGGCCAATAGTTCTTATTGTTAGATCTTGTGTTGGAGAATGTAAAAAAACATGAACAAGGTTATGCTGAAGATGGTTATACAATTAAGTTCCAAAGCATGTTTGGACATTTTAAACTTTAAGATTCATTCGCCCCCACCAGTTTATGTAAATCAAATGCAAATGGGTAAATAGGGGAATCCCTTCAAGATACTTTAAAAACCTTGACATAAATTTACTCTCACACAAAATGTATCGATCAATGATATATTACATAATATATTTTCCTTATTAACTCTCGTGGACAGAGAAAAGAAGAAATGTATTAAAGATAATATTGGAAGAAATTTGACGTACACAACTCTGTTTTTCATTCCAAATTTGTCGTACACTAGAATATCCAACCATCCTCTAGTGATCAACTCTTAATTATGAAAAAATCCAAATAATTATCTCAATAGAATATAAACAATTATTCAAAATCGTCAACATGTTATACAAATTGTCTCCATGAACATTTGTCAACTTACAATAATTTAAATCATGCACGTAATTTTTTAAATGTTAAGATCATAAATAAGAATTAATCAATTTTTATCCTAAAATCATGCAACATACTTCATCCATTGTGCGATTATATTGATAATCAAGATAACTTTCCCATTGGCACCATGAAATTAATATAACAATATGATGTATAGTTGTCATATATGGTATTTTATTGGAGGAAAAAAAGCAAAACAACTATTTAAAGAATTTACCTCAGGCTTTCCTTTCCATTTTTCTTCCCAAGCCCAACATACATTGCATAACTATTCCACCGTTTAATGACTTTAGAATTTTCAATTTGCATATGTTGATAACTGATGATAAATGGTATCTAAAAAGGTGTGAGTTCTGTGTAGATATCCAAATTGTGGATGATTGAGATGAAAAGTATGTAGCAAGAAGATTAAAAAAAAGATATCTCACCCCAATGATATTAGGTTAGTTTCATCCAATCCGATCTCATACTCAATTCCTTTCTGATCAAGTTCGTCCTTTCTCCGTCTTCAAGCATCTTAAACATAAAAAACAACTCGTTAATCTTTCTTTCGTCAAATCATTCCCCAAATACTGGAAAACATCATTGTGAGATTTTCCCTATCTCGGTAACAAGAAGATAATAAGCATAAAAATAGAAGAAAAAAATTGAACGATTGAAAATCAAAACATTTGAATTTAAAGAAAGGAAAAGTTGCATACCAAGCAAAAAGACCTTTCAATAGGTGATGCCATTAAATTTGAAAAATAATAATCAATTCTCACATTTCAATGGACAAAATATCTAGAGTCAAAACTCTCACTGAAAAATACACAACAAATGAAAAATAAAAAATCGTAAAATAATATAGATTGACCTATTCCAAGCAACCTCAATCCATTGATACCATTCAAATGTTCTATATTATCACAAACATAATCATAAACATAATCAAGTTGAAGAAATTCAAAAAAAAATTCTCACCACATCTCTCTTCTCCTTAAGTAAAAAAAGGAGAAACTTGAGACTTTAAATAAAAGTTTATCGTTTATTTTATTTCGAAATATAAACTGAACAATGAAAGAAATTCAGAAAAAAAAAAAAACACACACACACACACACAAATCTCTTAAGAAGGATGAGCTTTCAAAAATTAAATAAAAATATTTAGGATTTAAATAAAAATTGGAGGAAATCAATTTAAACTAGAAATTGTAGAATGAAAATAGTCAAGAGTAAAAGAATAAAATAAAGTAGCTGCTGAAAACAACTATGACGCGGTGGAGGATATTTTTTACTAAGTAGCCGCAACCAAAGGTGGTTATGTAAAAGACACATGAAAATTCTATAAAATGAATGGATGGTTTTGGTAGAGGATGAAGTAAGGATTACAATGGTGTGAGTTATGACAAGTGCTCACAAAGAACTGCAATTTAAAGGCAAAAACAATGTCATGATTTGAATCACAATATCTTTGATTCGAAACATGAATAACATAACATATATATATATATATATATATATATATATATATATATATATATATATATATATATATATATAGTGTGTGTGTGTATTTTTCAAAATCATAGCCTTCCTACAACTTTTCACCATGACTATTCTAGCAGCCCAATTTTTAACTGTGACATGGTTGCACAAATAGGTTTTAAGTGTGTGTGAAACCAAGTGTTAGCACTCAACATTAGAGGTTAAGCAATGCATAAATAACCAGACAACCATGTTGCATAAACAAAATTTTGAATGATAAATGCCTCGAGTTCGTAGTAATTTGACACATAATATTTTTTTGGTAGTTGTCAACTTTTCAGAAGACATTGAAATTTTTATGTGAACATTCATTCAATGTGATTGAAGATTCACGAAGAACATCGCACACGTCTAAGTAATACTTCCTCCGTCCCAAATTGTATGATATTTTGGACATTTCACACGTATTAAGAAATATAATTAATTTTGTGTGGGAAAGAGATATTATGAGTTCTTTTACAAAATTGTCCTTAATAAATGGTATGAGAAAGATAATTTAAAGAATTGAAAGAAGAGAGAGTAATAAATAGTTAAGGATATAATAGAAAAAGTAACATTAATGTTTCATTGGTATTGTAAAACGACATATAATTTGAGACATTTTTTTTTTCCAAAACGACGTACAATTTGGGACGGAGGGAGTATAATATTACCACGTAATACCCGTCATTATTGAGCTTTAATTATTTTTTCAACATTAATTGCTACTAAAGAATCGCATCATACCACATTCCATTCGGTATCTATGTTTATGTGTAATTTAAGTTTTAATGCAACGTACATGCCACATCACATTTAACGCACAGCTGCAAGTTCTTGTTGTGATTCCAACAGGTGTTTTAGTGTGTTCAACACTGTGTGCTTTTGTTAGCGGTGACAAAAAATCGTTTTGAATAAATTGATGGTTAAAAAAAATTACGGCTCGCAGTGAGTTGAATGTTAACGAATCAGTAAAAAAGAATAGGTGTTAACCCTCCGGTTTTTAGTAGAAGGGATTATGTAATTCAATATTGGATTGAGAGAAAATCATATAATCTGATAAAGAATTGTTTCACTTGTGAATCAAACTCAAATTCTCCCAAACGATTCGTCAGTTGATGGAGCTCGTTAATCACTTGAGCTCGATTGTTTGCTTAAAGAATATGTAATTTAAGAAAGACACTTAAAATAATAATAAAAATAATAGTAGTAGTAGTAGTAATCATAATCATAATCTATATCATATATATATATATATACTATATATAAAGAAAATAGCATATTTTGGCTCTTTTAATCTGGCTTTTTCTCTTTCCAAAACTACCTTCAACTTTCAATACAAATAGCACATATAACAAATAGAATGTAACAAACACAATATGAGTATATATATGTCCAGTTTTTTTCCTTTATTCTTTAAAAAGTGTAACAAATTAGATGAGTATATCTATACTTACTTTTTCGTTTTCCCACTTATACATTTAAACAACTTTTTTCATAATAAAGATTGTCGTTAGTGTCATTAAAAAAATAAGAATTTAGATTATATTTTTTTGCTATATTGTTGGTGTCATTGAAATAGATAATCATGGTTAGTTTGATTTGTTATAATTTGAATACAAAAAGCATTTATATTTTTGCTTTTAATCAAAATCAAAGTTTCATAAAAAAAAACATCTTTCGTAATTATAAACATTAGCGCAATAAGTGTTGTAATGACTAATGGTGCCATGATTATTTGTCAAAAAAAATGGTTTAAATGAACTATACGGTGACAGACATGATTAGGACAAGTATGTGTGTGTGTATATATATATCGAATTCAATTATTAGTTGTACTAACAACACTCTTAACATTTTCTCGAACACTTATTTTTTTATTGTCTTAAATCATGGTGAGTCTCACACTTTAAAAATTGGTTTCAAAGTGGTAGGTCATACATGGGTTTCGTCCAATAAAAAAGAGTGTTGAAGAGATTATTGAAAAGAGTTTGTCCCTATCATTCCTCGTTTAAGCTTTAATGTTTTTCATTGACCATTGCATTGTGCAACTTTTGTCTCACATTCCACTTAATTATCCTGTTTCTTCTCAGTTTCCTCTATCTCTCTTCTCTTTGGAGGTTCATGATTGTGGATTTGTTTCTTTGACTTTTCCACATTCTTCCTCAGTGAAGTGATCTCTTTCATCAATCCAAAGAATAGAGAGAAACCTGTGCAATATTCCCATATTTTATAGGATATGGAAATTGAAAACCATTATATTCTTCAAATAATACATCAGGAGAAATGTTAAGGAAATATCTATTCATCAAGTCAATTCATTTGACGTCTTAGTTTGAATGAGTGAAATGAATTGTCCAACCATGAATATGTCATTTTTAGGAGTTTTCATCTATTTGTAATAAATTTTTTAAAAAAATATATAAGAATCTGAAGAGATTTTTTAAAAAAATTGTATCAAAAAGAAGTTGTTTTGAGTAGCTTCTCTTGAAGATTATTATTTCTTTATCTATTTCTCTCTTTTTAAAAGTGATTTTTATAAATGCAAGTATTGAAAGAAAAATAAGGAAATATTTTAGAGTAATTTACCCATAAGAGATGCTTCTAAGAGATGATGTGCCATTAGAACCTCCTCTGTTGGATTAACCATGCCAGCATCCATTGAACGCTTATGGATTTTGAGTATAGTATATGTAGTGGAGCCAAATACAACAAATACAGTGGTTGCTATAGTTTTTATGATTAATGGACCCCTTCCACGCTTCAAAAGGTCTAACACCTTCACCATTAATTTTCGTATTGGATTTGCAAAAGATAGTGTTAGAACTACTGTTAATTCTATTGACAAAAGAGCAAATAGAAGTTGTAACATTTTTGTAGAACTACTTTAATATTGATTTCTATGGTGAAAATGTAAGAAGTTTGAATCCTCCAAATCAAACTCTTATTTTGTACCATGTTCTTAAAGACTGCTTATGGAAAGTTAAATGATTGGATAAAGAATTATGTTATGCTTTCCTTTCTGACACCCAATGAGGCATAGAATAACTTTAATCAATAACAACCTTTCCAAAAAAAAAGTGTATGATTCAATTACAAGCTTTTACCGAAATTGATTTTTGGTAAACTTTGTTGAAAATGAAGATGATATGTTTTATAATATAGGGTTAAATAAGTTTTTCGTCCCTATAAATATATCAAATTTTGATTTTAGCACCTTAAAAATAAAATAAAATGAAAATGAAATGGAACCATAATGAAGACTTATATATGAAAAAATGGAGAGAGAGAGAGAGAGGGGTAGAGAGAGAGAGAGAGGCGGCGGCTCCAGGATTACGGGGCGGCTGCGCCGGTTTTCTTTTTCGCCGGTTGAGAGGCATTCTAGGGGGAAGGGGGCCAAGCAGGGTGCCGGTAAAAGGGGGGGAAGGGGCTGATTGGTCTGTGGTGAGCAAGCGACGGAGGAAAGCGCAGGGACAGGATGATCGAGGACGGGACGGTCGACAGGGTTCTTCGCGACAGAGGGTTTCAGTGGCTCCACGGTTTCAGCAGTCTAGGGTTAGGGATTCATCACGGCAGCGGCTTTGTGTTTTTGATCGGCTTGGTAATCATAGAGATAACAGGAAGTCTGGACTGTCACGCACGTCTCAGCATCGCGTTTCTGCGAAATGTCATGCCTCAGGATCAGGTTCACGTCACTTTTTGGCAGACTACCGTAACCATGCTTCGGCTTCACGTCGCTCTGATTCCGCAAGCTTAATTCATAATGTACGCGACAGACACACTGTGACATATGGGACAGGGACATCAGGGACTGATTTGCGGCGTTCCGTTACTTTTTATTTCACGAACGTGCCGGATTTGATACCATACTCTTATCTTCGAGACGGCTTTGAGGTTTGTGGTATTCTTGACAACCTTTTTTTGTCTCGCAAACGTAATATTCACGGACAGATTTTTGGTTTTACTCGCTATGCTAATGTTAAGGATGTTGATAAACTTCTAAAGGCCTTGAATAACATTGTGTTTGGACATTTCCGTGTGAGGGCAAAAGTTGCGTGTTTTAAGCGCGAGGTGCTGGGTGGTTCGGGGGGGCAGACGCTGGGGGAGGGAGAAATCATTCAAAGAGGGAGAGGGGGAGCAGGAGAAGGAGTCTTTGGTCGTGGGAAAGGGAGAGTTGGTGAGGGAGAAAAAATTGATCGAGGGAGAGGGGGAGATGGTGAGGGAGAACATCATGATTGTGGGAGAGGGGGAAATGGTGAGGGAGAAAAAATAGCAGCCAGGAGTGTTGTGGGAGATGGAGGGAGAAAAGAGGGGAGGGAGGACGTGGGGTCCGGGGAAGGAACGGTGAATGTTGTGGATAGGGAAGGTGGAGGTGTCCTCGCTGCTGCGGGGAGTGATTTAAAGGAGGTAGTGGAGAGGCCAATTGGACCGCCCTTGGTTTTGTCTTTTGCGGACACGGTTAAAAATAGAAATGCTTCTCTTGTTGGTACTACAGGATTTGGGAATCAAGCTCGCAAGCTGGTCCGTATGTATCGTTCAACACCTGAGGATTTAGCTTGGGCACGTAAAGGGGTGCTTGTCTCAGTGTTAAATGGTGAAGTCATTCCGGTGATCCAGACACGAATATATGATGCAGGTTTCGATGATCTAGATATCATTCCTTTGGGTGGGGATAAAGTTTTTGTTCGAAGTTTATCCAATGTCGATGTCATGTCTGTCCTTTCCGGGGCTCAAGATTTTTTAATTTATTTTTTTCCAATCCTGTGAGATGGAACAAGGATTTGCTGAACTATGAACGAGGAGCATGGGTGCGTATTTATGGTATCCCTATTCATGCCTGGAATTCGGCTTTCTTTAAGCTTTGTGTCTTTGACTGTGGAAGATTTTTACGGGTTGACAATAACACTTTGGCAAAGGAACGGTTAGATTATGCTCGTGTTCTGTTAACAACTACGTCTTTGGAGATTATCAACACTAAGGAGAGTTTGATGGTGGACGGAGTTGTGGTGTCTGTGAAAATAATTGAGGAGTGGGGTTTTTCTGTTGGGGAGGATGCTTGTCTGTTGGAAGAAGATGATGTGTCTAAGGCGTCTCTTCCTGATGCTCATGTTGAGCATGAGGTTCCTAATAACCGTGAATATGTGGCTGATCTTGTTCATTCTCTGGCTGAAGACTGGGAGGCGGAAGACAAATCTCTTGCTTCGGCTAATAAACAAGTTGACCCGGTTGGAGTCTCTGATTTCGTCAATCAGGAGGTTTGTGGGTCTGACAAGCAGGTGGTGGAAGAGGGGGACCGTATCAACAAGGTTGATCAGTTGGATTTGGTTTCTGAAGCTTCTAGTAATATTCAGTTGCCGCAGTCAAAGCATGATATGGCAGATGCGGCAGAGTTTAGGGGTGATGGTGTGCTGGGCGCTGGGGTGTCAGTGTGTTCTCGTCAGAAACGGCAAATTTCGTGTCCTCCGGTGGCGACTCGATCTGTCACTTCCGGGTCGTGGAGCTTAGAGTGGCTTCATGATCATGTTCATGGGGATGCAGGTGTGGTTTTTTCCTCAAGAAAAAAGAAATCAACAGTCAAGGATGGCTCCCCTTGTTTAATTTCGGCAAAAGCGGAGGGTGCTTCTAAAACTAGAAAAGTTGCAGCTGGTATTCTTAAACATTCTCTTTTTAGTTTTAAAAAGGTAGCTCGGCTTCCAGTGAAGGATAGGAATCAAGTTGTAACACCCATACTAAATTATCTAGAATATTTAGCATGTGTATTAATCTGATACCGGATACATTAAAATTTTCAATAATAATATATATACAAAACTACTGAATGAGTACAAATAACTCGTTATACAAATATCCAAATATCATTTACAATTACACTCTCATATACATAGATAATCTGTCAACCTCCTGAGCTTGTCCATGACAAGCATCTGCACTCCATCCAGCATCTTCATGAAGAACTTCCTCTGAAAACTCTTGCTAACCTGTAAAACCTGCACCAGAAGGATTGGGATGAGACATAATGTCTCAGTGAGCTCCAGCCCAACCTACTGTTGGCAACCACGGGGGAAACCTAGGGTCGCCGTGCCTACTCTTAGCGATCTTGGGGATACCTACGATCGCCATCATTCTCTACATATTTCGCGATCAGGGGAAAACCTAGGATCGCTACATGTCTTTACCTCATCTTATACTTTTCACGTACATAATCTTATGCTTAGTGATCGAGGGGAAGTCTATGATCACTTGCTGACGTCTAATGACTACTTTGTCTTAACTCTTAGCACATAGTACGTATACATATTCATATTCGTATTCATAATCATCTTTTCATAACGTAAAGTTAGAAGTTAGCGTTGAACAAACATTACATTATCTTGGTTCATTTTACGGAGTGCATCCGGGTGGAGTAACCCCGAAGTACATCTCCCATCATACCGGTGAAATTCCTATCATATCAGGCTAACACCGGACTCCTCTTATCTTTGTGTAGGCAACCCTCTCGGTGAAGCCCCATCCGGCATAATCCGGAGCCTGCTGGACACAACTTAAATTTTCATGTAGACAACCCTCTCGGAGAAGTCCCATCCGGCGTATCCCAGAGTCTGCTGAACATGCTTAATCTTTTAACATACGTGTGGACAATCCTCTCGGAGAAGTCCCATCCGGCGAATCCCGGAGCCTGCTGGACACGCTTAACATAGTCTTATAACTTACGTGTGGATAACCCTTTCGGAGAAATCCCATCCGGCATAATCCGGAGTCTGATGAACACGTTATCATATTCTTTATCATTAAATTCTTAACTTAAGTTCATATGTATATCTATTACGTTTCATATTCTTGTGCATATCTAATGCATTCTTTAGGTAATCATTCATGAGTACTTAACCTATGAAAGGTTCTAAACTTGACTATTGTATCATTCTTGGACTTATATATATACTTAATCGAATACATAACATTGCTTAGTGAGGGTTAAACCCTAAACTAGCTCCTTAACATCTCTATGACAACTTATGGATTAAGGTATCCCTCTCTTAACATTGTACCTATCCTCATCTATATTTTCATCTATACATTCTTTAAAGGATAGATCTCTCTATACTTGTTAGCGACACTTAGCCATTACATATCGTTATTAAGTCTGATGTAGTATTAGATAGCCAGAATGGTGCAAGATTTGATGAAAAAACAACATGGCCCTGCCCCCCTGTGCCATCGTGACATGATTTGGAAATCGTGTCACGATTTTCTACCCAGAATTCGTGGCATGTTCTGCCTATGAAATCGTGAACGGTTGCAAAATCGTGACACGATTTTGCGTGCAGTTGGACAGCATAGGGCAAGTTCAAAACATGATTTCCGCCATTCTTGGCTAATCCAATCATACCCAGACATCATAACATCTTGAGGGATAAATTTCTAAGGCATACTGATAGATTTCATCATGATTAATCAAGGAATTACATGAAAAGGAAATTAGGGCACTAAAACCTCAAACTTATTCATATTACTACAAACATCAAAACTTAATCAAAGTGGGTTCTAAAACCCTGTGGAGCTCACCTGAATCACTAGCTTGCTTCCTTGCCAAGTTCCCTTTCAATTCCTAGCTTGATCTCTTCCCAAAGCCCAAGCTTGATTCTTGATCTTTCCTTGCTTTTCTTTGCTCCAAACTTCCCAAAATTGAGAGCTAGCATAAAGCTTGAGAATCATAGATGAAGATTGATGAATCTTGGAGGAGAGGGGAGGAAGTGGCGTGGAGAGTAGAGAAGAGGGAAGAGGAAAACCGATTTTGGGAGAGAAAAGGGAAAGAAGGAAAATGGTAGGAAAAATATCTTGTCCCCTTTTTATAAAACATTTCTCCATTCCCACTTAATTACAAAAATGCCATGCTTCCTCATCAATTTATTAACATCAATTAAAATTACGTCTGAGCGGGATATTACACAAGTTCTCAAAGTATTGAAGAAGCAGGTCCAGAAGCGCAAGGACAGAACAAATTCTAAGGGTTTAAAGGAAGATAGTAGTCAGGGGACCCAGGTTTTCGGCTCCTCGTCATCGGTAAATAATGACTGGGAAAATTGGGTGGTCTTACATGGTAACGAAGAGGTGGTTCAGAAGGATATTGCGGGCTTTGGTAAGAAGTTAGGTATACAGTTTTCAGGAGGTACGTCTGTTGAGTCTTTTAGTGTTGGCTGCATGTTTTGGCAAAACCAAAGTGTGGTTTGGAAGCATCTCCATATTTATAACAAGTCTTCAGTTGCAAGAAAGTTCATTTGAAGCTGTTCAGAAGCTCAAAATGACATCAGAAGCTGAATACCTCATCAGAAGCACTGTAGCTGTTCAGAAGCTGAATTCAGGTTCTGATGGACGCGTTGACTTTTGTTGACTTCATCAGAAGCTGATGTTTTTCAAGTTATTTTTATGCGAATCTTAGCGACATTTGGCAAGGATTTGTTCCAGGATTATTGCTTCTAGATTGCTGTTGAATTGGAGAAGATTTAATGAAGATTTGGTATTAAATTATAAAGCTCGTATTATTTCTGCAGAACCTTTAAAAGATACATTCCTGGTTTATTTGTTTCCTTATTGGATTACTCATAATTCAGAAACAAATCTAATTCAGAAGATTGTAAGCATAATTAAGAGCTTTGCTGAAGGTTATAAAAGGAGGAGTATTGCTGCCATTCAAGTGATATGTTTTAGAGTTATGAATCAGAGAATAGAGTCTTTGTTTTAAAACTTAGAATTTTTATTGTGCACCACTCATTGTTTGAGTTGGTTTAGGATTGTTATTGAGTTGTAATTCATTATAAGCCTTTAGGTACGAATGAAGTGTTGTCATTGAAATTGTGTTCAAAAAACAGGGGATTGTTAAGGGTTGTTCAAGTAGCTGGGTTTAGTTGCTTGAATAGGAAGTTAGAGGATTCTAATACTCAGAGTTGGGTAGAAGTCTGACTAGGAGGAGTTTAATTGCTAAGGCTGGGAACTGGGAGTCAGTGTCTTGAGTCTTTAGGTTAAATCCTATAGTGGATTTCCTTCCTGGATTGGTATCCCCCAGAGTAGGAGGTGTTTACTCCGAACTGGGTTAACAAACCTTTTGTGCCTTTTACTTTCCTGCACTTTATTTTGTTGCTTGTGTTGTGTTTGTGTGTGTGCTCTGTTTTAAGCAAATTATTGTGCCCTGCGTATTGTTCAGAACCTGCTCGTTCAGAACCTGTTAGTCTCTTATTGCCTGGCCAGAATTTCAATTGGCATCAGAGCAGGCACCCTGCCTGTATTTTGGGTGAGATCCAGAGGATTAATTTCTTGCTAGCATGGATAGAGAAGGAGGCTATGTCAATAGACCACCCCTACTAGATGGCACAAACTATGAGTATTGGAAATCAAGGATGTGTGCTTTTCTAAAGTCTATTGACAGCAGGACTTGGAAAGCTGTGATTAAAGGCTGGGATCATCCTGTGTATACAGACAAAGATGGTAACAAGACTGAGGTTCTGAAGCCTGAGGAAGAATGGACCAAAGCTGAAGATGATCTGTTACTAGGAAATTCAAAAGCTTTGAATGCTATCTTTAATGGTGTGGACCAGAACATGTTCAGACTTATCAAGCAATGTACAGTTGCTAAAGAGGCCTGGGAAATTCTAAAAACAACTCATGAAGGAACTTCTAAGGTGAAAATGTCCAGATTGCAGCTGCTGACCACCAAGTTTGAGAATCTGAAGATGAAGGAGGATGAAAATATCCAGGATTTCTATATGAATGTGCTTGATATGGCAAATTCTTTTGATTCTCTTGGTGAAAAGATGTCTGATGAGAAGTTAGTCAGAAAAATCCTCAGGTCCCTGCCCAGAAGGTTTGATATGAAGGTGACAACAATTGAAGAGTCCCATGATATTACCACCATGAAGCTTGAGGAGCTGATTGGGTCATTGCTCAATTTTGAAACTGCCTTTTGTAAACAGACTGAGAAGAAAGGAAAGGGTGTAGCTTTTAGTGTGAATTCTGAGACTGATGATCAACAAGAGACTGATGAGGATGACTTATCAGAAGCTCTAGTGTTGCTGGGAAAACAATTCAACAAGATTCTGAAGAATGTTAACAGAAAAGCCAAAGCCAAAGGTCAGAATTTCAGAGTCAATAACAAAAAGCAACAAACTGATGAGAAGAAGACCAAGTCTGAGGAGAAAAGTAACCAAGCCAAAGGTGTGCAGTGCTATGAGTGTGAGGGCTATGGGCATATTAAATCTGAATGTCCTACTTTTCTTAAGAAGCAGAAGAAAAGCCTAGCAGTTGCATGGTCTGATGATGATTCTGAAGAAGATACTGGAAGTGAATCTGGTATGTGTGATACTGGTCTGGTTGTAAGGTCAGGAGCTATCTTGAAGAAGGAAGCTGTTTTAGAGTCTGAGACCTTTTCAGAGTCTGACTCAGAGTCTGAAGCCTCATCTGTGTCTGAAGCTGCTAAAACCTCATATGATGAACTAGCTGATAACTACAAGAAGCTGTATACCAGAAGTGCTGAGGTTTGCAAACAAGTTTTGGATCAGAAGGAGACTATACTTCAACTGGAGGCTGAAAAAGGTGAACTGTTAGTGCAGAATTCAGATTTAAAAGTAGAAGTGAACCAGCTGAACTCCCAACTTGATCAATTGAAGAAGCAAGTCAGGATGTTGAACTCTGCTACTGATAAGTTGGAGGACATTTTGGGGAATCAGCAACAAGGAAAAACTAGTTTAGGTTGTGTTGATCAGACTCAGATTCCTAAACAGATGAATTTTGTTCCTGCTACTCAAACTCGTGATTCTATGGTTGGAACATCAAAGAAGAGACATCAGAAAGAAGCCCAGATGCCAGCCCAGAAGCATGCTCAGATGCTACCTCAGAAGCAACCCCAGAAATTTTTCAGAAACAGAAGGAGGAGAAATCATCCATGGATCTGTCATCATTGTGGAAAGAAAGGGCATATCAAACCATTCTGCTTTAAATTATATGGTTACCCTGAACACTTTCAATATAGAAGAGTGCAACCAACTGCACCCAGACACAGTGTTCAGAAGGTGTGGAAACCTAAGGTTCAGAATGTAGGCCTGATTGCTCATACTTCATTAAGAGCCACCTCAAAAGAAGACTGGTATTTTGATAGTGGGTGTTCAAGGCACGTGACTGGTGTGAAGAAGCTGCTGAGCAATATCAGATCATACTCCAGAAGTTATGTGACATTTGGAGATGGTGTAAAAGGTCAGATTCTGGGTATTGGTGATTTGATCAGAGAAGGTTTGCCCAGACTTAATGATGTGCTACTGGTGGAAGGATTAACCTCTAATCTGATCAGTATTAGCTAACTTTGTGATCAAGAATTGAAGGTTAATTTTAACAAACTAGAGTGTATTGTTACTGATCAGGAAGATAAGATTCAGATGAGAGGTTGCAGATCCAAAGACAATTGTTATTTGTGGGTTTCTGAAGAAGAAAGAAGTTTGACTTCTTGTCTTATGAGCTCAGAAGAGGAAGTCAAGCTCTGGCACCAGAAGTTGGGTCATCTGCATCTGAAAGGCATGAAGAAAATCCTAAGTACTGAAGCTATCAGAGGTGTACCTAATCTGAAGATCAATGAGGACAATGTTTGTGGTGATTGTCAAATTGGGAAACAAACAAGAAAGTCTCATCCCAGATTAGTTCATCAGGTAACTACTAAAGTACTAGAACTTGTTCATATGGATTTAATGGGGCCTATGCAAGTAGAGAGTATTGGAGGAAAGAGGTATGCTTTTGTAATGGTAGATGACTACTCAAGATTCACATGGATTAACTTTGTTAGAGAAAAGTCTGATACTTTTAAAGTATTCAAAGACCTGTGCATTCAATTACAAAGAGAAAAAGACTGTGGCATAGTCAGGATCAGAAGTGATCATGGCAAAGAATTTGAAAACAAGAGTTTTTCAGAATTCTGTGCTTCTGAAGGTATAAAGCATGAGTTTTCTGCACCTATCACACCTCAGCAAAATGGTGTAGTTGAGAGGAAGAACAGGACTTTAGCAGAATGTGCAAGGGTTATGCTGCATGCTAAGAAGCTGCCATATATGTTTTGGGCTGGAGCAATGAACACAACATGTTACATACACAATAGAGTCACTTTGAAAAAGGGAACAACATCTACTCTGTATGAATTGTGGAAAGGGAGGAAGCCAACTGTGAAATATTTCCATGTGTTTGGAAGCAGATGTTACATCTTGGCTGACAGAGAGAATAGAAGAAAAATGGATCCTAAGTCTGATGAGGGCATATTCCTGGGTTATTCAGTGAACAGCAGAGCTTATAGGGTGTTTAATTCCAGAACCAAGGTTGTGATAGAGTCCATAAATGTTGTGATTGATGATCTGTCTGCTGAGAATAAGAAGAATGAACCTGAAGTTGTTCCAGAGTCTGAAGTATCAGAAGAACCAACTTCAGAAGCAGAAAAGCATTCAGAGTCTGAAGAAGCAGAAGATCAACCAAATCAAGTTCCTAATGGTAAAGGGCCATCAATTAGAGTTCAGAAGGATCATCCTAGAGACTTAATCATTGGAAGCTTAGATTAAGGTGTCAGAACCAGGAGATCAGATCCTGCTGCTACTGATTCATGCTTTGTGTCAAAGCTTGAACCCAAAAATGTGAAAGAAGCCCTGACTGATGAATTTTGGATTGAAGCAATGCAAGATGAGTTGAATCAATTCAAGAGGAGTGATGTGTGGGATCTGGTTCCAAGACCTGAAGGGTTAAATGTGATTGGTACTAAATGGATTTACAAGAATAAAACAGATGAAAATGGTACTGTAGTCAGAAACAAGGCTAGGTTGGTGGCTCAGGGTTATACTCAAGTGGAGGGATTGGATTTTGATGAGACCTTTGCACCTGTGGCCAGACTAGAGTCCATAAGACTACTGTTGGGTGTATCCTGCATTCTCAAGTTCAAATTGTTCCAGATGGATGTGAAGAGTGCATTTCTGAATGGATACTTGCAAGAAGAAGTGTATGTTGAACAGCCTAAGGGTTTTGTGGATCCTAAGTTTCCAGATCATGTGTTTAAGTTGAAGAAAGCTTTATATGGATTGAAGCAAGCACCAAGAGCATGGTATGACAGATTGACTCAGTTTCTTGTGGCTCAAGGTTACAGAAAATGAGGTTCTGATAAGACCTTGTTTGTGAAAGATGAAAATGGGAGTCTGATGATTGCTCAGATTTATGTGGATGATATAGTGTTTGGAGGGATGTCTCAGAAGATGGTCAAACTGTTTGTTCAGCAGATGCAGTCAGAATTTGAAATGAGCTTAGTTGGTGAACTGACTTATTTTCTTGGATTACAAGTCAAGCAAATGGAAGATACAATCTTCATTTCTCAAAGTAAGTATGCCAAGAACATAGTGAAGAAATTTGGATTGGAATCTGCTGCTCACAAGAGGACACCAGCTGCTACTCACCTGAAGTTAACTAAGGATGAACATGGAGTTTCAGTAGACCAAAGTCAGTACAGAAGCATGATTGGGAGCCTATTGTACTTAACTGCAAGCAGGCCTGATATCACATTTGCTGTAGGAGTTTGTGCAAGATATCAAGTTGATCCTAAGATGAGTCATCTGACACAAGTTAAAAGGATCCTAAAGTATGTGAATAGCACAAGTGACTATGGAATCATGTATTCACACAGTTCAAGTTCTGAACTGATGGGATATTTGACTGGGCTGGAAGTGCTGATGACAGGAAGAGCACTTCAGGAGGTTGTTTCTTCTTAGGAAATAACTTGATTTCATGGTTCAGCAAGAAACAAAACTGTGTGTCATTGTCAACTGTTGAGGCTGAGTATATTGCTGCTGGAAGTAGTTGCTCACAATTGGTGTGGATGAAGCAGATGCTGGAGGAGTACAACATTGAACAAGGAACTATGACATTGTTTTGTGACAATTTGAGTGCCATCAACATCTCTAAGAATCCAATTCAACACAGCAGAACCAAACACATAGACATCAGACATCATTTTATCAGAAACCTTGTGGAGGCTAAAGTTATTCAGCTGGAACATGTAGCTACTGAAGAACAAGTTGCAGACATTTTCACAAAGGCCTTGGATGCTAAACAGTTTGAAAACTTAAGGAGCAAGTTAGGTGTGTGTTTGTATGAAGAGTTATAGCAATTACTGCAAACTGGATGTGAGGAAGATAGAGTACCTGTCAGTTGTGCCTGTGCTAAGTGTGATCCTGAACCTGAGTCTGAGTCTGATATGTTTTCAAGGATCTGTGTTACTTATTCTGAGTTTAATCCCTATGTGAAGACTATGGTTTGTCAGAATTTTATGGCTAAAAAGGGGGAGATGATTGTTGAGTCTTTTAGTGTTGAGCTGTTCAATATCAGAATGTGTGCTAAGTTCAGATTTACTCTTGGTCAGAGGTCAGAAGGTTGTGATGATCTGATTGAGGAGAAGTATGTGTCTCAGGGGGAGTACAAGATTGTTATGATCCTGAGTGTTTTTGTGATCCTGAAGTGTGCTCTGATACCATAAAGTGTGCTTCTGATATGCTCTGATACCATTTCTCTGTAGTTCAGTAGTAAGGGGGAGTCTGCATGAGAAGCTGAGTTGCAGGGGGAGTGATGCTGAAGCTGGAGTGTTTGTTTATGTGTGTGAAGCTTCAAGGGGAGAGTTTTATGTGGTTTTAGTTATCCTGAAGTGATGCTGAATGTGTTCAGAAGCTGCTATGTGTGCTTCAAGGAGTTCAGAAGCTGAAGCTGTTGTTTATCATAGCAATCAGAGTGTGTCTATCCGCTGCCTATCTAGCTCCATGATATATGATGTATTCTGAAGAGTTCTTCTTTGCTGAGTAAATTTGATGGGAGATTGAAGAACTTGGGTGTATGAACATTGGTTTTAGCCAAAAATTTGCCAAGGGGGAGATTGTTGAGTCTTTTAGTGTTGGTTGCATGTTTTGGCAAAACCAAAGTGTGGTTTGGAAGCATCTCCATATTTATAACAAGTCTTCAGTTGCAAGAAAGTTCATTTGAAGCTGTTCAGAAGCTCAAAATGACATCAGAAGCTGAATACCTCATCAGAAGCACTGTAGCTGTTCAGAAGCTGAATTTAGGTTCTGATGGACGCGTTGACTTTTGTTGACTTCATCAGAAGCTGATGTTTTTCAAGTTATTTTTATGCGAATCTTAGCGACATTTGGCAAGGATTTGTTTCAGGATTATTGCTTCTAGATTACTGTTGAATTGGAGAAGATTTAATGAAGATTTGGTAATAAATTATAAAGCTCGTATTATTTCTGCAGAATCTTTAAAAGATACATTCCTGATTTATTTGTTTCCTTATTGGATTACTCATAATTCAGAAACAAATCTAATTCAGAAGATTGTGAGCATAATTAAGAGCTTTGCTGAAGGTTATAAAAGGAGGAGTATTGCTGTCATTCAAGTGATATGTTTTAGAGTTATAAATCAGAGAATAGAGTCTTTGTTTTAAAACTTAGAGTTTTTATTGTGCACCACTCATTGTTTGAGTTGGTTTAGGATTGTTATTGAGTTGTAATTCATTCTGAGCCTTTAGGTACGAATGAAGTGTTGTCATTGAAATTGTGTTCAAAAAACAGGGGATTGTTAAGGGTTGTTCAAGTAGCTGGGTTTAGTTGCTTGAATAGGAAGTTAGAGGATTCTAATACTCAGAGTTGGGTAGAAGTCTGACTAGGAGGAGTTTAATTGCTAAGGCTGGGAACTGGGAGTCAGTGTCTTGAGTCTTTGGGTTAAATCCTATAGTGGATTTCCTTCCTGGATTGGTATCCCCCAGAGTAGGAGGTGTTTACTCCGAACTGGGTTAACAAACCTTTTGTGCCTTTTACTTTCCTGCACTTTATTTTGCTGCTTGTGTTGTGTTTGTGTGTGTGCTCTGTTTTAAGCAAATTATTGTGCCATGCGTATTGTTCAGAACCTGCTCGTTCAGAACCTGTTAGTCTCTTATTGCCTGGCCAGAATTTCAACGTCTAACAGGTTTGGTGCTTTATCGAGAGCTCGCCGGGGTACAAAGGTGTTGGGGGAGGGAGTGGCGCAGAGGGGGCTGCCTTTGTAACATCGTAGGGGTGGTGGTGTGCGGGGGAGTACTGGGTGGATATGAAGATTATTTCTTGGAATGTGCGGGGGTTGGGAGGATTGGAGAAAAGGCAAGAGGTCCGTAAATTAATTGGTGAGCGATGTCCTTCTATTGTTTGTCTTCAAGAAACGAAGCTGTCTGTTGTAGATGATTTCATTTGTTCGGCTTGTTGGGGCGGCGGGTTGCCATCGTACTCTTTCCGTCCTTCGGTGGGTGCGTCTGGTGGTCTGTTGGTCCTGTGGGATTCTGCTGTTGTCGAGGTGTGGTCTTCTTGTAGTTTCGAGCATTTCCTTCTTATTCATGGTCGTTTTATTCTTTCCGACGAAGAGTTTTTCTGTTTAACATTTATGCTCCTTGCGACAATGGGGCTAAGCAAGCACTGTGGTATTCTCTATCTCTTCATCTTCAGCCGTTGGTGGGGAAAAATGTTTGTTTGTGTGGTGATTTTAATGCTGTTCGGAGTTTGGAGGAAAGAAGGTCGAGGGGGGTGGCAGTGGCTTCTCGGGATAGTATTCCTTTCAATGATTTTATTGAGGATAATGTTCTACTTGATCTCCCTCTTCATGGGCGCAATTATACTTGGTTCAAAGGAGACGGAAATTCCATGAGTCGTCTCGATCGCTTTTTACTGTCTAAAAATTGGTGTTTGACGTGGCCGAATTGTTTGCAAAGTGCGGTCCTGCGTGGTCTTTCTGATCACTGCCCGGTGGTTTTATCTGTTGATAAGGCAAATTGGGGTCCTAGACCAACCCGTATGTTGAAATGTTGGTCTGATGTTCCTGGTTATCAACAATTCGTACTTGATAAGTGGCGGTCTCTTCAGGTGGAAGGGTGGGGCGGTTTTGTTCTCAAGGAAAAATTGAAAATGATCAAATTGGCTCTTAAAGATTGGCATCTCACTTATTCCTCTAATTTACCTGCCAGAATTACCTCTTTAAAGGACCGTATTTCGTTGTTGGAGTCTAAAGGTGAGTCTGAGGATCTATCTGCGGAGGAGGTTGATGGTTTGCATGGGTTTTCTACAGAACTACATTCTCTGTCCAGATTAAGTGCTAGTATTTCGTGGCAACAATCGAGGTCAGCTTGGCTCCGTGAAGGTGATGCAAATACAAACTATTTCCATTCTATTATGTCTGGTCGTCGTCGTCGTAATACTATCTCTTCAATTATGGTGAATGGCGCATTAGTGGAAGGGGTGGCCCAAGTTCGTGATGTTGTCTTCAGTCATTTTGCAAACCATTTCCAGGCGCCTTCGACTCATAGACCGAATGTGGAGAATTTACATTTTCGCATGTTGTCTGCTGCTGACGCCACCTCCTTGACTGTGCCGTTTGGGTTGGATGAAATTAAGGCGGCTGTGTGGGATTGTGATAGTTTTAAGAGTCCTGGTCCGGATGGTATTCATATGGGGTTTCTTAAGGACTTCTGGTTGATTTTGAAGGACGATATTTTGAGATTTGTCACGGAGTTTCACCGTAATGGTCGATTGTCGAAAGGTATTAATAGTACTTTCATTGCTTTGATTCCTAAGATTGACAATCCTCAGAGACTTAATGATTTTAGGCCAATCGCTTTGGTGGGATGTTTGTATAAAGTTCTGGCCAAGGTATTGGCAAACAGGCAGGTTATTGGTACGGTTATCTCGGAGACTCAATCAGCTTTTATAAAGGGTAGACAGATTCTTGATGGAATCCTTATTGCAAACGAGATTGTTGATGATGCTCGTAAAATGAAAAAAGATTTATTATTGTTCAAAGTTGATTTTGAAAAAGCGTACGACTCTGTTGATTGGGTCTACGTAGACGAAGTTATGGTTTGTATGGGCTTTCCATCTTTGTGGCGCAAGTGGTTGAGGAAATGTGTTCGAACGGCAACTGCTTCAGTCTTAGTTAATGGGAGTCCTACTGATGAATTCCAGTTGAGGAGGGGCCTGAGACAAGGTGATCCGCTCTCCCCTTTTCTTTTCCTCTTAGCAGCGGAGGGGTTGAATGTTATGATGTCAGCGGCGGTGGAAGAAAATTTGTTTACTGGTTACAGTGTAGGGGCGCACCTTCCTACAGTCGTCTCTCACCTGCAATTTGCGGATGATACGTTATTGATTGGTGGCAAAAGTTGGGCGAATGTCCGAGCTCTGAGGGCTGTCCTTGTTCTGTTTGAAGCTATGTCTGGTCTGAAGGTGAATTTCCACAAAAGTATGATGGTTGGTATTAATATTGATGATTCTTGGTTGGTTGAGGCGGCCTCTGTTCTGTCTTGCAAAATTGGTAGGGCGCCTTTTATTTATTTAGGTCTGCCTATTGGAGGCGATGCTAGACGTTTGTTGTTTTGGGGTCCCGTTGTCGATCGGATAAAGGCTAGCGTGTCTGAATGGAAGAGTAAAAGCTTGTCTTTTGGTGGCCACTTAGTTCTTCTCAAGTCTGTCCTGTCCTCTCTACCTGTCTACGCCCTTTCTTTCTTCAAAGCTCCCTCAGGTATAATCTCCTCTATCGAATCTATTTTAATGAATTTCTTTTGGGGTGGGAGTGAGGACCATAGGAAAATTGCTTAGGTTGATTGGAATTTTATTTGTCTGAGTAAGGAGGTGGGGGGTTTAGGGGTGAGGAGGTTGAAGGAATTCAACATTGCTCTCTTAGGAAAATGGTGTTGGAGGTGTTTGGTGGACAGGGAGGGCTTGTGGTATAAGGTGTTGTCCTCTCGTTATGGTGAGGAGAGGGGCCGTGTTAGAGAAGGGGGGAGGGTTGGTTCGGCGTGGTGGAGGAAGATAGTGAGAATCCGTGACGGGGTGGGTATGGAGGGAGGGAGCTGGTTTGAGGAGAACGTCCGGAGGCAGGTTGGTAGTGGCTTAAATACATTTTTTTGGACTGACAGGTGGGTGGGAGAGGTTCCTTTTAGTGAGAGGTACCGAAGGCTTTTTGATTTGGCTACTAATAAGAATATCACGGTGGCAGAGATGTTTTCCTTGGGTTGGGGTGTCAGTGGGGCTTCTTGGGGCTGGAGGCGGCGGTTGTTAGCCTGGGAAGAGGAGTTGGTGGAGGAGTGTAGGGCTTTTCTTTCTAATGTTCATTGAAGGATACAGTCACTGATGTTTGGCTTTGGCGCCCTATTTTTTAAGGGTGATGGTTATACTGTTCGTGCCGTGTATCAGTTGCTCACGCGACAAGATTTGGATATTTCTGATGCAGCGTCGGTGGTTGTTTGGCACAAAAGTACTCCCCTTAAGGTTTCAATTTGTGCGTGGCGCCTTTTACGCAATAGATTGCCTACGCATGACAACTTGGTGCGTCGCGGCGTCATTCTCTCTAAGGCTCATTTTTGTGCATCTCGTTGTGGCTCTCCGGAATCAGCGGATCATTTGTTCATTCATTGTCCCTTCTTCGGCACTCTTTGGCAGCATGTCAAGGCTTGGACTGGTGTGTGTTCTGTTGACCCTCCTCACATTTCAGATCATTTTACTCAGTTCACGTTTTCTTTGGGAAGCTATACACCTCGTCGTTCCTTTCTTCAACTAATTTGGCTTTGCACTGTTTGGGTTGTTTGGTCTGAAAGAAATAACAGGCTCTTTTCTCATAAAGAAAAATCTATTTTGCAGCTTCTGGATAAAGTTAAATTGTTCTCCTTAGGTTGGCTAAGGGCTAAGAATGTTTGTTTTCCTTTTGGGTATCATATGTGGTGGCAACAACCCCTTGTTTGTTTGGGGATTGGCTGATTACTGTTCTGTATTTGTGTTCTGACTATTTGTATTGCTTTCTTGGCACATCTTGTGCTAAGAAGTAAACTCTTTTCCTTGTGGTAATATATTTCATTTTAGTTTGTTCAAAAAAAAATGAGATGTTTTCATCCTCACAAAATTTTTTGTTTTATTTTTGGTCCTTAATGGATATAATTTTGACATGTTTTGAACATAATATAAATATATAAAGGTTGAACTTAATAAACAGACATAAAATAGATACAATTTCAACATAAAAAGTTATAATTTTGACATTCACGTAAACATAAAGTGGTCATTAAGGACCAAAAACAAAATAAAAAATTTGTGAGAATGAAAACATTTAGTTAATTTTTTTAGGGACTAAAATCAAAATTCGTTATATTTATACGGACGAAAAATTTATTTAACCCTCTAATATATTACTCTAGAAGCAACTGTACTTAAAATTGTGTGTACCATTTTCAATCTAACCTAAAAGCCATTTTATCACTACTTGGCAGTGACTGTTTTGCAAAAAAATATAAATGAATTCTGATACAAAATAAACCAAATCTAACAAAATTGGAATTTGATTGTAGGAAAATCACGTTGACATTCTAATCATGCATCAACATGTCATAAATGAGAGGTATAAAGAGGGAACAGCTTTTTTTAAAGATTTGTTGGCTTAAATCAGAATCAGATTGGAATAAATAATTTGCTCATTACAAATTATTATTAATCGCGGCTAGCCGTAATTCAAGATTCAAAGATATGAGTATTCATTATGTTATTTAAAGGGTCTTGCTAACAAGTGCTCTAAGGGCATTATTTAAGGAACTTGTAAAAAGAAATTTTATCTTGAAAATACGAGTCAAACATATGTTAAAGTCATAACTACACGATTTCCAATGCAAAAGTTGTTACTTTTGTATGTTTAAACAATGTGTTAAAGTCACTTGTTAGCATTTTCCTTATTTAAATCGTACATTGTTAAATTTATTCCACTATGATTTATATGTTTAGTAGAATATTCACTTAAGAATCGTATAGTAGAGATGCTGCTATATAATATAAAGCAAAACATATTTATTAGGAAAATATTTTAAATTAGGTAGCAATGTAATTGTAACAGCTAAACTCCTTCTGAGTTATCAAAATAGGGTATTCTTGAGTACATATGAGTCCATTGGGTGCACCAAGTTTACATACAAATAAAGTCCTTAAATACTGAAAAATAAAAACTTGTTTGGCCATTCATGTTCCAATCTTTTGTCCAAAAAGCACCAAAAGGAAAAGCTACTTCAGGTAATAATCAATATTTATAGCCTTATAGGATGAGAAGAAGTCCCTAAAATGGTGCATGCATAATCTTCAACATCCAAAGGATTGTCAAAAGTTCCTACATGTTTTTTCCCTTTTCCACTCATGAGCAATACTTCAAAATGTTCAGCATCATTGTTGAATCCACAATTGAAAGATTGTTCATTCTTCTTCAATCTCTTGGTCTCACTCTCACCATCTTCAACAACTAAATCTTCACCTACAAATACAATACTACTATTGCTATCCACTTCCTTATCCTTGCTTTCTTCATTGGTTGATTTCCTTTTTAAACTACTTTCAATGGAGTCAATTGATACATGATTTTCTTCTTCACAATATTGCTTTGCAATCATCACAACATCTAACATACAATTTTTATCACTCAACAGAACAGAATCATCCACCTTTGATTTCTTCCACCAATTGTGATATTCCAATGACAAACAGGGCCTGTAACATCTTGCAGGAACATAAAAGCTAAAATTTTCCTTGTAACTTGGACTCAGAACAGTGAACTCACTAGGAGGAACATCTTGATCCATTCCAAACTGCATTCCTACCCTATATGGCATATACTTCTCAACACAATCCAAACCAACAAGCTCATCAGCACACAAACACACTCCAAAACACTTCAACTCTTCTGCTAAATCAGAATTTGAACCATCAACATATTGTTCATTTTCTTTGTAATGTGACACAAAGCACCAATTTTTCAAATCAACAACATAAGGACGCCACCAAAAATTCTCTCTTGATTCCAAAACAGATAAAATGAATTCAAAACTAGCATGTTGATGATTAGAGTTTAATTTGTGCCACCTTGCAGCTCTAGGTTCACCCTTCTTTAGTTCATTAGGACAATTTGGTCCAAGAATTGGAAACCTTTCAAATAACCATTGTTGCACAAGTTGGAATAGACCATTAACATTCAAATCCAAATCCTTCACAGATGAAGAAACTAGTTTTTCTTTAAGCAAACTCAAATTATGATAAATACTAGCAAGAACAGAAGGTGCAAGAGCCATTCTTGTACCTTGAGATAAATGAATAGCAATCGGAAAAACACGCGGGTCAATAATAGAATCAGAAGAAGAAGGAAAAACAAACCTTGATAACCATAAACAAAGAAAACCCACATGCTCAATTTCAAAAAGTTTGTCACTTTCTGCTTCTAACCCCTCTTTGAAAAACTTTAACCAAGTACTATGATCAGATTTTTTGGACTTTTCTTTCGACATTCTCCTTCGAATCCCAATCAATTTAGCTTCTATTAAAAGCATATCAGAAGAAAGAGAAAGTGTTACCGGTTCACCAAGAACTGAAAATCCACCAAGGATCATAACATCTTCAAGTGTGATAGTTGCTTCACCCCAAGGAAAAACAAAAGTGTTGGTTTTTGGAGACCAATGTTGTACTAAAGCAAGAATCAAAGATGGGTTGCGTGGAAAATTGTATAGAGAAGACAAAAGGGCATCACAGAGACCTGTTTGGTTCCATGTGAAACCGTGTTTTCCTGTTAATGTTTCAAACCAATCACCCCATTTTGTTTGAGGATTTTTCCAACCTTTGAAGTTAAGTTTCTTAGGATGAAGATGGTTCATTTGAGACACTGTTTCAGAATGATGCAATGTTGGAGTTGGAGTGTTTTTGGAACATGGTTTAAGGAACTTTGCTAGTGTTTTTTGTATTGAAACTAGTTCATGTGAGTTTGGAGAAACCAATGTTGCAATACGAGAATCGTAAATGCAGAAGTTGTTTGGTTCTTTTGTTGACATTTTTTTTTTCCGGATAAACGAAGGAACACAAACGGTCAAGCAAGTACACAGAACGTGTGTGTTAGGCGGGAGAATGAGGATGAAAAGTGTACCAAAGAAGCTTCTTTCAAGTACGTCACTTTGTATTCCACGTGGTACAAAACAGGATTAATAGTATCTAAAATTGCTTTTCCCACTTCAAAGTTGGTAAAAAAACACATGCAAATGACCAAAATACCCCCGACAGTAGTTAACTATCATTCGCTTCCAAAGAGAAAATTAAGCAGTGAACTATAGTTAACTATAGTTGGGGGTATTGAATATCATTTTCATGTATTTTTTAGCAATCTTTGAAGTGAGAAACAATTTTCATTAATATCCTGTCAAAAAGAGAGGCTCAATCAACAATTCAACTTTGAATATTGCTCTTCAGACATTTAGCAATTGCTCACAAACACCTCAAAATTCTAAAATTACCTTCAACGGTAGTTAACTACAGTTTGCTGCCGAACGATAGTTAACTGCCTTTCAATACAGAAAGAGTCTTTGTTGGTAAGTGCCTCCAAATACTGCAAGTCAATGGCCAACCATGATTCCTGCACTGAACAGTTTATAACTCTCGTTTAGAACAGTAATTAACTATCGTTGGGGGTGTCATTAAAAAAACTACTTTTGAGGATTTTTTCCAAAAATCAATGTGCTTGTGAGCAATTGATAAGGGCCTAAAGAGAAATTTTCTTCGACATTTGATGATACAAAAGGCTGATATAAACAACCATTAGATTTCGACAAACAAAAAGCAATTAAAGTGATACATTTCAATCTTAGGACTTGTTTGATAAACAATAGTTGATAGTTGATAAACTAATAGATAGTACATGAATTTATACTAGTGAATTGAGTTTGTAGTGTTTTATAAAATTCCTACATTAAATTTGTACCACTATTATTTTTATTAGAATTTTGTACATTGAGATTTTTATTAAAATTCCTACTAAAATACACTCGAGTAGTTTACGTTCTCCACGTCCCAACAAAGAAAGAGGGGTCATAGCAAGTCCACAAAATCCAGTCAGTGGAGCTAAATTATTGTTAATAACAGAACTAGAACGCCTTGGAAAAGGAGCATGTAGCATAAAACATACCAGCACACGAAGTTTAAATAAATTTAATTGCAGGAGAGGGTAAAAAAAAATTGGGTTCCATGCCATGGTTTCGTTACATTAACCCCCCTTACATGAGTCCTATCTGATTCAAGGTGTTGTTTACAAATGTTAGGAAATTCTTCTTGTGTGAAAAAATATTTCGGTGAAAAGTACAATGAAATTAAATCCCATTATTACTTCAGAGAGAATCCCATAATATGCATCGTAATCGTTTCATACAATTCATGAGCCAAAAACTGTGACCCTCTAGTTTTAGAGGGATAGGTGAAAGGGAAGTACAAACATGCTAAGTTTATGTCAAATAAATTAAGATTTGATCCTTAAGAGCTTGCTCAATAAATACTGTAAATCACGCCGCAAATTCAAGGGCCAAACATAGGGTACCCATTATGATACTTAGAATTCTAAGAGGTTTAATTTACTTCGTTGACTTTCAGATTCACTTTATATGTCGAGCAAAAGCCTGCGAGGGTCCTCCACGGTATCTTTGATACGTCTCAAAAAGAACACTGCCTCTCTTCCATCAATGATTCTATGGTCATATGTTAGAGCAATGTACATCAATGGCCTTGGAACAACATTTCCTCCAACAACCGCGGGACGGCTCACAATTGAATGCATACCCAAGATTGCCGACTGCCAAAAACAATAGCTGCATGAGACTCCTTTCAAAAAAAAAATTGTGTAGAATTTCTAACAATTGGCATCATTTTAAAAGAAAAGAAAAGCAATGCAATTATCCAAATCTTACTACTGGCAAGTAAAAGGGCAAAATATTTGGATAGGCATTTTTAATTTTAATGATATTGTAATGAGAAAACAAAATTCATTTTGATAAGTTACTAGTGGCATGCATCTGGTCACATGATATGACACAAAATGCATGAAATTCCAGATGGTTCGTCCTACTTCTTGTCATCAAACATATTTCATGGGGATCATTTGAAGAAGAGAGCAGCCAATGATTAAATATTACCATAAACCTAAGAATGTACTATAAAATAAAAACCATAATAAGTGACTTAGCAGAACATGCAAACCTGAGGTGGGTTGATAATAGGGGTACTCAAAAGACTGCCATAAACACCACCATTTGATATTGTAAGAGTGCCTCCAGCCATCTCATCAATCGATAAAGTTCCAGTATTAGCCTTCTTTGCAAAAACATTGATCTGTTTTTCTATATCCGCAAAGTTCATTTTATCCGCATTTCGGATGACAGGCACAACAAGTCCCTGGGTAGGCAAGCAAAAAAAAAAAAGCAAATATATACTTAATTAGCTCCTTCAATCCAACCATTAAAAATTTCAAACCAGTAATGACAACGTCAACTGACGCAAGTCAATGACATATGGTTAGCTTTCATCAAAAGTATAATAAACCCAACATCATGGATTTTCTACATAATAAGAACTTGCTCCCTCCGGTCACTATTATAAGAAAAAAAATCAGTTTTCAGATTCATTGAATAGCTGATTTATCTCGTGATTTATCTCGTCTACATATAAACCAGATACATCAGTTATTCAATGAATTTGAAAAGTGGATTTTTGCTTATTATAGTGACCGGAGGGAGTAGTAAATAAGTGAAGGTTGAGGTGACTGATGAAAACCTTTGGAGTTCCAACAGCTATGCTGATATCAATATAATCTCTGTATATAATATCATCCCCATCAATGACTGCATTTACAATTGGTTGATATTGAAGTGCATTGACAGCAGCCTACCAAAGAGATCAAAGTAAGTACATAGAAAAAATTATACAAAGAGAGAAAGATCATTTAATCTATACGTCCATAATTTGAGAGCATACTTTGATAAACCCAGACATAAGTCCCAATTTGACTCCATGCTTTTCAACGAAAGCATCCTTATAATCAGCACGGAGCTTCATCAAATTAGTCCTATTATAAATTGCAGATCAATCAGGGAGAGAATGATAATAGTAATTCAACATACAAAGCCAGTATAATAATAAGTATAGCACCAATAAATGATAATAAACAAATGGAGTCACCCCTTGTCTATCATGTTACTCTACATAAGAACTGGGTTTTCTCTCTCCCTCACCCAGACAAAAAAACAAAATCAATGGCAAGTCACATGATTGAGTAGAATAAATCTGAAAAGATAAAGTTTCACCCCAAGTGCATATGTATGCAGGTGTCATCCCCACTTCTTCTGAACAACAAAAAATAAGGAACATACACCTACTATGACGTGTAGGATTCGGGAGAACGTGCAACAGATTCTGCTGATGTAACATAAATACCAAGAAAATTGACAGATTCCAGACAATAGCAATGCACCATTGGTTTGGCAGGCACACCATATGGGTTAAGAACTGTTAAATTTAGACTACTATGTAGTATGTACCATAAGAAATATGCCCACAGTTTCCGATATTCTAATTCAAAGTAAACATCACAAATAATGCATAATAGGAAATATGTACACATGAAAATCCCTAAATCTTGAGGCAATACTCAAAGCTTATGCTACAATTTGACAATCAACGGAACTTACATATCAACTTCATTGAAGGTTGTCAGCATAGCAAATGTGTTTTGGGAATCCTTCAACCGTTGAGCAACCCGTTTCCGAAGCCTTGTCATAGGAACCTTGAAAATGAAGGCAGACATTAAAATAAAAAAAATAATAAACATAATTCAGGAAGCTATAACAATCACAATAACTCACTCGTCTTTCTCTTTCCTTAGGAGGAAGCTGTGGCTCAGTTGGAGAGCTTTGTGGAGCAGGTGCTTTAGGCTTCTCTGTTATAGTTTCAACTTTAGGAGCTTTCTTCTCCTCTGGCTCACTGGCCTTTGGGGTTGGCTTAGGAGCAGGTTTCTCAGGTGCAGTCTCAGATGGTGCAACGTGGGTTGTTGCATCAGCAGACCTTGAAATGATTGCTATCTTGTTACCTGGCGCAACAGTATCCCCTTCATTGGCTAGAAGCTGCACATCATTGAATATATCACATGAACAAAATTTAATTAAATAAGAGCAATAATTTTAGAATTCATGTGATGGCTTGTGGGAGTAAAAATGTTCTGAACCTATTAAACAGTACCTTCAGGATCACACCTGACTCAGGACTTGGAACATCGATTGTCACCTAATACAGCAGCAAGGAAAACAGTGTTAATGATTATTTGGGAACAAAGAAAACTGGATTCGCTCATAACCATCCAAATCCTTCACAGAAACAATTGCATGTTGTTTAAACATAACACCTTATCTGTTTCAATTTGAGCAATTGGTTCATCAACATTAACCTTGTCACCAGGCCCTGCTCCCATACATCAAAACAAAAAATACAGTCAGTCACTGATAACCACTAAAAATAAAAGTAACGGTAAACAAAATGTATATAGAGTTGGTTAACATACTCTTCAGAAATTTTGCTAGAGTCCCATCCTCGATGGATTCAGCCAATGGAGGGACAACAACATCAACATTATCTCCTTTATCACAAATAAAAAAGGATATTTAAAAAGATAAGCAGTTAAAAGAGTTCCATTGAACAACATAAGTGCCAGAAAAAAATTACGCTAATCAAATATTAGCAACCACAGGAAAATTTGGTCCTATGCCCACGACTCTAAACTCTTACTAATAAAATGAAACTGCATTTTAGAAAATTCAAAAAACAACAAAATGCACACACAATAGAACATAACTTCACAAATGTAATATGTAGTTAAGTTAAGCAGATTGTTTATAATTCTGAAAATTCAAGATCAGACCAATCACCCAACTCCCAAGGATTGTCATTCTTCGATACCACGCTGGATAGAAATACACTTTCTTTTCAAGCAAACAATACATCCTAAATTCTATTACAATAAATCAGTTATACAATAGCTAAATTTCAGAAATACACTCTTGCAATACTCTATCATCATAACCATGATATTGTGAAAATATTCCTCTTTCATAAAAGTTAAAATTCTTACAATGGCCATAACACGTGAGCAGTTATCTTTCATGAACACAAGATAAACTTGAACTATATAGGTATCTTAAATGACAGAAAACTGACAATCTCGTTAATATCTCACCATTATCTGAAGAAAATGAACGCTTCCATGTTTGAATGGAAGCCTCTTGATGAAAAATGTCCCTGCATAGCAATAAGGTTATCAGAGCAGTACCACTGACAATAAGAAACAGTAACTACTCTTTCCATTCTGTTCATTTATTAATCAATTGGTGGCAATAAGAATAGGAAAAATTTGTAACCACGGATTTTCAGATTATTACATTAACAGACACACACAAAAGAGCGGACGCAGGTTGAAGTAACAAAGTTTCCCTATTACTGTTGAACCCCAGACTACATGTGAGAAGTTAATCAACAAAATATGTTTGTGTAAATGAAAGTTTATTTCAGAAAATGCATTTTTTGAATTTCCATGCTTTTCCTAATAAAAAAATGCCATCTATTGTGTTTGTCTGCGACACCAATGCCCTTACTAATACTGTAACACCACCAAACTTAAAAGCTTGGTTATCATCTGAGGATGAATGCATGATATGAGATGCTTATGTGCATAAAAAAAAACTACAAACATACAAGAAAAGTGTAAAAGTGGCAGCTAAGAAGTAAAGAATATAGAAGACAAAGAAATAGTGCAAACACTTCCGATATATAATAGTGAAAATTTAGGCGTTTGCTCAATTTTGAGAGCAATTCCATATTTTCATTTTCTAATGATTAATTTTAGTAGCATTTTTTCATTTTCTTCCCCTGAATAGTAATAGATCAACAAAGTTGACTTGTTACTGTTGCACCCCCAAACTACATGTGAGAAGTTAGTCAACAAAATATGTTGAGTATAGATAAAGTATATTACAGAAAATACATATTTTGAATTTCCATGCTTCCTTCCAAAACAAAAGAGCCACTAAATGTAAAAGCCTGGCTATCATCTGACGATGAATGCACGATATGATACGCTAATGTGCATAACAAAAAACTATCAACATACAAGAAAAGGAGTAAAAATGGCAGCTAAAAACATAGAAGGCAAAGAAATAGTGCTACACTTTTGATCTATAACAGTGAAAATTTAAGAGTTTGCTCAGTTTTGAGAACAATTCCATTATTTTATTTTCTAACAATTAATTGTATTACCATTTTTTCATTTCCTTCCCCTGAATAGCCTGTTTGGTTAGGAAATGGGAAATATTCACAAATTATTTTATTTTTATTCGAGAAATTTATTTACATATGTTTGTTGTTGAAGATCCAAAGTTCAAACCTGATTTTAACGTTGGAAGGTTATTGGAGTGCTTGATCTTATTTGTCCTGGCTTCCGCCACTTAAATATTACTATAACTGACTCATTTATCTAGTTATGAGCCAACATGTTTTTATAAATTAAATATCCTACAGTAATACTGCCTATGACTAATAAAGGAACCACTAACCTTATAGGTTTTGAATTAATCCAGCATCCTGCAAAAGAAAAAGGATTGTTCATGAATTGCACAATTGCATAATCATTTAACTTGTACCAGCTAACAAATTTTTTAAAAAAAAAAAAACACAAAAGTACCAAGTGTTATATGACAGAAATTTCGGATATTCCCACATCCTCCTGAGCTTAATGCAATCTCTTAAACAAAATAAAAATAGTTGTAAGAACCCACCAAGGAAATAACTAATAAGTAAATCCTAAAGGTAAAAAGCCAGAGATAAAACACATTAGCAGGTACGCTAACCATTCCAATAAATGTAATTTTTTTATAGAAGAGAAGAATTCAATATAGAGAAAAGAAGCAAGTGTGTGTACGAGAAAATAATGGTAATAGGATATCCTCCACACCGAACAAAATTATCCCAATAAATTTGTATTGTGTAGTCTGTACTCTAAGCAGTGTCTGGTTAGCAAATGTGGGCAGTTAATAAAAAATGCTTTACCACAATAGCATGCTTTAATAACTTCAACTAAGTAAAAGGGAAATCCTTGCACTACCATGTTGAAATTGCACAATTACATGCACAAACATCTCACACAAGAGAACCCAAATAAAAGCCAAACACCGAAGTAAACCAGCCACAAACATAATAAATTTTCACCAATTTCTTTTCAAACCATAGGAAAATCTAGAATCACAGGCGAAGACATTATTTTCAAAGAGTTGTGTTATTTAAACACAAAATTGTAGACACGGTATAGCTCTATCTCTATCTCACTTTTTCATCCTATACCGCGCTTACACGGATTACTAAAATACAAAAAGGGGTGCCATACTTTTGTCAATCATCTGTGTCCATTTAACATCTTTATTTTCAAAAGAAGTTATAAAATGAAAATAGCTAGATCAACACAGGATGGGAGTCTTCCATGACTTAAAGTTATGATTCTTTTGTATCAAATACAATCATAAAAGTTTAGCAAGATTAGTAAGTTGCAATTTCACGCAGGATGAACAGTAAACACACATCCCAAAAATAACACTCGTAATAATTTGTGTGTACGTTTGGTAACACGCTGGGTTTGTCAAAATCATGGTAGCATTGTTATATCAAACATAAACTGCATCTTAGAAAGGAAAAAAATAATATTAAGACTTTAGGGTACAGAGAAATAACAGCAATAAGACACCCTCCACACAGAACATTATCCCAAACAATTTGTATTGTGTAGTCTGTACTTTAAGCAGCGTCAGATGAGCAAATGTGGGCAGTTCATATAAAAAGCTTTACATCAATTAGCAAATAGCATGCTTTAATAACTTCAATAAAGTATAAGGGAAATTCTTACACTACCACGTTGAAATTATAAAATTAAAATAACAAGATGAACACAGGACATGAGTCTACCATGACTAAGTTAAGATTCCTTTTTTATCATATACATGACAAATTTGCATTGACTTATTTAAGTTTATTTACTGGCATCAGGACTTACTTAAGTTTATTTACTGGCATCAGCACTTGTGACAATGTTTGGAAGAACTTATTAAAAAAACAGCTTATGACATGTTCTGATGTTCATAAGTTGTTTTCAGCATATTTTCATAAGCTCTCTATGATAGCTTATGAAAACAACCAGTAGATTATACAAAAGCAATTTAACTTTATGTTATATTGTTACAAAAACAGCTTATTCATAAGCGTTTATATGATAAGCGCTTATACTGTAAGCTGCACCATAAGTTGTTTATCCAAACACGGTCACAATCATAAAAGTTTAACAACATGAGTGAGTTGCAATTTTAAACACACATCCCAAAAATCATACTCCGGTAATCATTTCCATGTATGTTTGGTATCACACTGGTTTTGTCAGAATCACGGCACTCGCTCTGATATCAAACATACAATGCATCTCAACAACAAAAAATAATGTTGAAACTTTGTTACAGAAAAATACCTCTTTTTCCACAATGGACGAAACTCTAGTTGTGCCGGACCGAATTTTCAGCAACTGAAGTATATACAACAAAGGTATCAGCTTTCACTTACATTTTACAACTTAACAACTTCAAAATCCATAAATCAACAAACAAAAATTAAAAAATAGAAATGTCATCGCAAAAAAAGAATTCTCACCGAAGATGTGCCTCCAGAAGCAACCCTTCGTCTAACAACACTAAACATGATTACTTACGTACAATTTTAAACCTAATTTCACATAAAAAAAAACATTGTAAATCAATAAATCGATTGATTCTGTTTCAAAACAACACGAATAGTAATAACAAAATTAAAATTGATAAGGTTAGAACAAAAATGGGTGAATGAAAAATAGGTTAACCTGAGAGGGAAAGGAAGATCGAGTTGAAGAAGGCAGAGGAAGAGATCGCCGCCGATGAGAGAAGAATAATGTGTTGCTTACTTTTCTTCTTTGTGTAATGAGAAGAATTATGTCTTATTATTAGATTTTTTTTTTAGAAGAAAAAATGTATTATTAGTAGTAACAACTAGAAGATATTTTTTTTTTTGAAGGAAACAACTAGAAGATATTATTCCTTGAAAAAAACTAGAAAATATTGGGCACTCTTTAACATTTTCTTTATAATTATATTTATTTTATTTTGATATCTTAGTAAATTGTTTTTAAGTAAATAAATTCTTTTTAGTAAGTTGTTTTTAAGTAAATAAATTTTTCGAGGCACTCTAGTTTAGATATACCACCAAAGTTTGGCATCACGTGAAGGTCGATATTTCTTAGATTATGGTTAAACTATCTCGTTTTGGCTAGATGTTGTGTTCA
Source organism: Medicago ruthenica (assembly GCA_018208015.1). Taxonomy (NCBI): domain Eukaryota; kingdom Viridiplantae; phylum Streptophyta; class Magnoliopsida; order Fabales; family Fabaceae; genus Medicago; species Medicago ruthenica. The sequence goes on from WNNG01000341.1 coordinate 193,633, forward strand.
AAATCGAATCAACCGAATAGGAAAATCTTAAATAGAACCAACTCAAACTGAAAACCGCAATAAACTCTATGTTGGTTTGGATGTGTTCTCTCCAATTTTTCACTCAATCAAAGGGGTTCGGTTTGGTTTGATGTTTTTATTTTTCCACGTAAATCAAATTAAATTGAATCACAAACTCACTTAATTATGGCTATTAAATTAGTAACTTAACTCAATCAAAAAACTCTTCACCACATGTTCATTATGATTCTGTTTTTATTCAAATTCAATTATTTGTTTTGTCTAACTTTTATTAATATATTTGATACATTCTTAGAACTTGCTTTGATCCCACAATTGAATGCAGGACACTCTGATATTGAATCTAATTAGTAGATGTTCTTAGAAATGAAATGGTACGTTCAATTGTCCATTCATTTTTAAATCGCTTCATTTGTTTTTAAATCGATTCAACTCATAATGAAGTTTATCTTTTCTTGGTAGACAAATTTTCATCAAGATTTGACTTTTGATTTTGGAGTTGAATATTTTCGCCGTTGTTTGCTTTGGAATTAAATGAGACAACTTTGGGATTATGATGTATAAGAGCCAACAATATGAGGGTCCTTTCAAGGAGATGGTTAAAATGTTTAAGTCAATAAGGAGATCAATTGGCCCCTTCAAAAAAAAAAAAAGGAGATCAATTGGTATGGTTGCAGGGGCAGACCTGGCCTAGGCCTACTGTGGCAAGTGCCACACCAGCCCAGGCCCAATTTTATTTTTTTTTAATAAAAAAAATATGAAACATCAGAAGCTGAGAGAGTGAGAGTCTAAGACATCAGAAGCTCTCCACTCCCTCTTTCCTTCTTTCAGACGCGCTCGCTCCCCTTCCTCTTTCCTTCTTTCATTTTCCTCTTCTCACACCACCAGTCACCACCCACCCACCGCCGCCTGCCAGACGCCAGTACCACCATCATCATCCGCCCCTGGTTCCACCATCATCTTCGCAAATCCGCAAGTGCCGCCAGACGCCAGTGAAAACACATAGGTACCGTACGTACTGTTATTTCTTTTTCCTCTTTCCTTTCCTTTTTCTGTTGATTTTTTTTATCAATATTATGTGTTCGTTTTCATTCCCAATTGCCAATTGCCAATGGATATGATTGTTCGTTCCCAATTGTTCGTTCCTAATTGCTCTTGATTTTTTTGTATTGGTCTGCTGACTGCTTCTGCAATTGATAAATGGTTCTTAATTATGTAATATGTAAATCAGAAGGAAAAAAATATTAATTTTGTTGTGTAATTGAATCAGGTTAGGATGAAGAAATTTTTTCCAGTTATGCCTAGAGACAAAGCTATTAGTAGTGAGAGTAACAAAGTCATTGACTTTGAAATATTGGAAACAGATCATTCCCGCAGACCTGCAATTACAAGCTACCATCCTGACATTCAAGACGATGTAAGAAAAGCTTATCTAAAAAAAGGTCCACATCAACCCGTTAATTTTGATTTTCCTTGGAAATATTTTGGTAAAAAAAGGCGTCGATTTGGTAAGCATTGGTTTGGTTTATATAATTGGCTTGAGTATAGTGAATCATCTGATAGTGGATATTGTTTGCCATGTTTTTTATTTAAAAATGTATCTAAATATGGCGGTGATCATTTTGTGGGACATGGTTTTAACGATTGGAAAAATCCACAAAGATTGTTATCGCATGTTACTGATGCTCATAGTTCTCATCTTGATTGTGTTCAATTAAGTCATAATCTCATGAACCAAAAACAAAGTATTAGGGCTGCATTCTAAGCAAAATAAGATAGCAAATGTCAACTATAAAGTTCGTGTGACAACGTCCCTTATAGCTGTTAAGTTTCTTTTGCGATGTGGATTTCCATTTAGAGGAAGTAGCGAGTCTCGTGACTCTTTATTTAAGGGACCATTTCTTGAGATGTTAGATGCTTTGAAGGAAAGTAATGAATGTGTAGCTAATGTATTGGATTGTGCTCCTGGAAATAATTTAATGATTTCAAGGTTGTAAAAATTTGTAATAAGCTTGATATTGATGTGCCTGATATGGATGCTACATATGTGCAACGGAAGAAAGCTAGGAAACAAGATTCAAGTGTCTCTAATTTGCATCATTATAAGCATGATTGTTTGTTTAGTGTTGTAGATTTGCAATTGCAGGAGCTTAATGCTAAATTTGATGAAGAGAATACTGAACTTTTACAATGTGTTGTGTGTTTGAGTCCAGCTAAATCATTTGCAGCTTTTGATGTGGACAAATTATTGAGGATGGTCGAGCTTTATCCAAATGATTTTAAGGACGTGTCAGAAGTGGTGGTGCGCCATCAACTTCAGAATTATGTTAGAAATGTTCGAGGTGATCCCAATTTGCAAAGTTGAAAGGACTTTCAGAACTCTGTGCAATGCTTGTGAAAACAAACAAGAGCGTTACCTTTGATTTGGTGTACAAGTTTCTGAAGTTAGCTCTGATTTTGCCAGTGGCAAGTGCAAGTGTTGAACGTGTTTTCTCAGCTATGAAATATGTGAAGAGTCAACTAAGTAACAAGATGGGTGATCAATGATTAAATGATCGTCTTGTAACATATATAGAAAGAGATGTTCTTAAAACAGTTAGTAATGATGTAATTTTAGCTCATTTTCAACAAATGGAAAATAGAGCATTTGTTTTGTAATTTTGGTTGCTACAACCACTTTTAATATAACTTCTTATTAAATTTTGTATTATTTAATCATTTGACAAAAAAAAATATTGCCCCACTGATATTGAAAGTCCAAGTCCGCCCCTGTATGGTTGGTAAAGGAAATTCAACCTTAGCACTTATGGAATGTGACTTGAAGTAGAGGGTTAAGAGTCGGATTGTTCGAGAAGAATTTTCATCTCAAAAACCAATTAGATGTTGGAAATGTTGTCAAAAATCACTACATTAGTCAATACAAGGAGAATAAATCTTTATGCTTCAACGTCATGGACATGTGAGTATAAAATGTCCAGAAAAGAAGGAAGTGACTATGATAGCTTTGGATGTGAAAACGAACTCACAAGCTAATCGTCTCAAGACTATTGAAAGAGTGTTTGTCTTAAATGGAACAGAAATAGTTGAATTAGAGAGATTTTATTCGAGGTTACGTGTCACTTAAAAAAGAAATATGGAATCGTATTATTTGATTCAGGTCCAATACATTAATTAATTTTTTGCATATGACAACATAATGGATTTGTGATTACACGTATCACATTTATCATCAGGATTAACATTAACTATCACTATGAGCAAACCCATACTCATAAACTTTATTTGTAAGCATTGGGTATACCACTAGATTTGGTATGTCTACCTTTGAAGAATTTTGGCGTCGTCATTAAGATGGATTGGTTAAAACCAAATCGTATCTCTCTTAATTTTTGGGACGGAGTTGTCAAATTTCACAAGCCATAAAAGGAGGATTCATGTATGTTATCGGTGAAGCCATGAATAACACCAGCGTGTGACGAAGCACAAGTCTTCATGGTGTTTAAAACAACGAAGGCACAAAAAACATAAATTTACATAAAACTAATTTATATACTTCATTATATTTATATGGGCTAATATATCATTAAATATTCGATCGTATAAAAAGAAAATATTTTTTGTTGACATAAATATAGGAAGGAGGAGTTTGTTTCAGAGTTTGTTTCGGGCTGACGTAATGCTCAATTCGACTCTATCTGAATCCGACTCAAGCCCACTAAACAGTCAATACCACGCGATGGACACGCCCTAAAATCCATCAGATCATAGTGTGGGCCGGGAGTTGCTTGCGCCCACACATGTCAAGAGTTGCTCACCACTAAGGTTGGTAGTTGCTTACGTCCGTACCTCCATGCACAATTGTTACGATAAGGCTTGACAACCAAGCCCTACTTGACCACTATTTATACCAGACCTTAGCCTTGAGTCAGAAATGACACTTCTTATCCATATTACAGTCGCCTAACTCTTGATCGTCGAAGCAGAAAAGAAAAAAGTTTTAGGTTATAAAACCTATATGATTTGATATTTTATAATATTTATTGATGACTGTAAATTTTGAAAAATAAAATTGATACGCTTGATATGTTCAATTTTTATAACAAAAATTGAAAGTTATGTTGAATAGAGTACCCAAGTCTAAGAACAAAATTTCTAATTAAGAAGTTTTGAAGAAAAGACAACCCAACTTGTCTTATTTTTTGAACTTGGGATTGTTTGACCTATGTTTGGATTTCAAACCTCAAGAGAGTTGAACTCACTAGTAGAGTTATGAATGTGTGTTCATTGGGTATGCTATAAATATCAAATCATATAGGTTTTATGACCTAAATGCTAAAGTGAGCATAGAATAAAACGATGTTGATTTCTATGTAAATAAATACCCCTTTAAATAAAGAATGGTGAAGGCACTAGTGGGAGCACGGCATTAGTGGGAACAAAATAAATTCTCTTTTAAAAAAATTATGAGCTAGTGGAGGCACTATATCTGATCACATTCCAGTAATCAGAAATAATTATGAAAACATCGTACGAGATGTTATAGAACCTCGAAGAGGTAAGAAAGCAAGAATAGATAAAGAGTATGGACCTGGTTATATGGTTTATACATTGAAAGAAGATCCATTAAGCCTTAAAGAAACTATATCCTTATTGGATGCTGAATTATGGCAAGGAGCAATAAACGATGAAATGGATTCTCTAGAGTCTAACGAAACATGACACTTAGTTGACTTGCCTCATGGTTGCAAACCAATCGGTTGTATTTGGATTTTGAAAAAAAGGAACTAAAATTTGATGGTTCGGTTGATAAGTGGAAGGTTCACCTTGTAGAAAAAGGTTTTAGACAAAAAGAAAAAAAATTAGATTTCTTCGACACTTAGTCACCAATCAATAGAATCATATCCATAAGGGTGCTAGTCCCTTTAGCCGTTGTTCATAACTTGATAGTACACCAAATTGATGTGAAAATTGCCTCCTTAAATGGTGAACTAGAAGAAGAAATATATATGAAACAACCAGAAGGTTTTGCGATTCATGGACAAGAAAACAAGGTCAGCAAGTTAGAAAAATCTTTGTATGGTCTAAAAATAAACTCCTGAGGAATGACATGTAATTTTTTGCATTCTAATGCTATCGAATGAGTATAAAGTGAATGAAAGTGACAAATGTATTTGCTGCAAAAATGGAAATAATATTTGCACGATCATATGTTTATATGTAGACTACTTGCTCACATTTGGTTCAAAGATTCATGTTGTAAATTATGTGAAATCATTGTTTATCAACAACATTGATAAGAAAGACCTAGACAAAGTTGAAGTAATTCTTAGTTTCAAGATTACTAGATCAAAAAAGAGAAATTTTTTGGTCAATCTCACAATGTTGAGAAGATCTTAAGAAATGTAATTATTTGACTGTAAACTTGCAAGCATACCTTATGATCCAAGTGTAAAACTCTTCAAGAACACTTGAGATGGAGTTAGACAAATAGAATATGTGAGCATCATTGACAGTCCTAAGGTTTGCCATTGACTGTATTAGACCCGACATTGCATATGTCGCGGGACTCTTGTGCAAGTTTACTAGTAGACGGATGAGAAGCATTGGTATGTTATTGGATGAGTCATAAGGTGCCTTAAGAAGACTATGACTCTATGATTACATTATGAGCAGTATCTTATTGTACTTGAATGGTACAAGATATAAAATAAAGCATCCTTCAGATGAGTCTTAAGCGACCAGTGGCTACACATTGAGCATCACTAGAGAAGTTGTTTGTTGAAACATATGATATTGACTCAATCCACTATGGAATGAATCTGAGATGAGAACACTAGAGAAAACTAGTGAAGAAACAAGTTGAGAAAATGCTTGCTAGTTGAGATCCCCTAGTGGGGTAAAATTGTTGCCATGAGTGTTAATTCATTGTCATAGTACTGCAGCTATTACAAAATTGAGAATCGTTACTACAATAGTAAGAGACGATAATTAAGGCACGAAAACATAACAATTAGAGAGCTAGCTATTCTCTAAAGGAACATTTAAAGTAGATCATGTACATACTGATAAAGAATTAGTCACTAATACAATGTTTAAAATAATTATTAAACACGGGTCAAGTAGTCACTAATAGAAATTTTAAAATAGTTATTAATTTAATATTCAATGGATAAACTACTATAAAACACGGGACAAGTTGTCAATGTTTCATTTTTTAAATAATTATTAGACTTGGGACAAGTAGTCGCTGATACAAACTTAAAAATAATTGTTACAGACATGACAAGATGTTGCTAATATAATGTTTAAAATAAATATTATACACGAGACAAATTGTTCATAACAACAATTTAAAAATAATTCCTTCAAAAAAAAATTTAAAATAATTATTAAACACGGGCCAAGTAGTTGCTATTACAAATTTTAAAATTTAATAAATTAATATACACTAAAAAAACAATTATAAAACACGGGACAAGTTGTCTATGTTGAAATTTTTTAAATAATTATTATACACGGGGCAAGTTGACGCTGATACAAACTTAAAAATAATAATTTATTTTTGAGAAAACACTTAAAAATAATTATTATAGACATGATAAGTGGTCCGTGATACAATGTTTAAAATAAAAATTGTACACGAGACAAAATGTTCATTACTTACGAAATAATTACAATAATTTAATCAATATAATTACAATAATTTAAAATAGTTATTAATTTAATTTTCAATGGATAAACTATTATAAAACATGGGACAAGTTGTCGATGTTTAATTTTTTTAATAATTATTAGACACGGGACAAGTAGTCGCTGATACAAACTTGAAAATAATTATTACGGAAATGATAAGATGTTGCTAGACAATTTGTTCATAACAAAAATTTAAAAATAATTCCTTCAAAAAAAATTTAAAAATAATTATTAAACATGGGCCAAGTAGTTGTTATTATAAATAATAAAATTTAATAAATTAATATACACAGAAAAAACAATTATAAAACACAGGACCAGTTGTCTATGTTGAATTTTTTTAAATAATTATTATACACGGGGCAAGTTGTCGCTGATACAAACTTAAAAATAATATTTTTTTTTTGAGAAAACACTTAAAAATAATTATTATAGACAAGATAAGTGGTCAGTATCAGATACAATGTTTAAAATAAAAATTGTATATGAGACAAAATGTTCATTACTTACGAAATAATTACAATATTTTAATCAATATAAATACAATATCTTTTTTTAATAAATATTTTTTTTTACTTTTTTTGTATTTTTTATAAAATACATTTTTATATATATTACCAAATCATTACATATGAAATTTTAAATTATTTAAATCTAAACTAAACATAATTTACGAATGGAGACGCACCGGTATCTTACTAGTTAAGTTGAAAATCTTTCTGAATGACAGAAAAAAGATTCTAATGATGTTTGACTATATAGACCTCCATGTAGAAATGGTGATTGGAAGGGAAAAGGAGCAAGTAATGGCAAAATAATTGCAAATTACATTACTACAACTTACTCAACATCTACAGCCAACTGTTTCAGCACACTGCTTCTGAAGCCTAAATCAAAGTTTTGACACACGAATCATTAAAGCAGTCCATTTGTATAATTAAATCTGCTAATCAATGAGCAAATCTCAACTTATCTTGAATTTAATCAAGTTAGTAGAAAGATGAAATTAACAGGCAAACTTTACAAATTGAGTAGTGATATTTTTACAACCATTTGTGACAAATTAATTTGTTAATTTATTTCATTGCGGTCCACCCTAGCCGTCTAATTGTGTTGAGTTTGAAGGGATGAATTTAGTCTCACATTACTTAGAAATATGACCTATGTAGTGTTTATAAAGCTTGGACCGTCCTCACCTTCCAAGCCGGTTTTGTAAGATGAGTTAGGGCCCGTTTGGATTGGCTTATTTTAGAGCTTATAGAAAACAGCTTATGCAAATAAATAAGTTTTTATGTATTATTTATAAGTTTTTAAGGTAGTTTATGAAAAAACAGTTTATGACGATACAATTTTTGTTAGTGAGAGCTTATAAATTAAAATATAAGTTTATTTATTTACGTAAGCTATTTTTCATAAGCTCAAAATAAGCTCAAACCAAACGAGGCCTTAGTCCAATATAAAATCCAAGACATTCCTTGCATTCCTATCTTATATATAATTAATTTACTAGTCGAAGTTGATGACATAACACGGTTGACATAGGCTATTTTGAAAATAAAAAATGTTCACAACCCACATAATTAAACTTCACTTACATCACATAATGCTAGCCTTGTTTTAGAGACTTCAATTATCTTCACATAACCAGAATCTAAATTCTTGAGTTAGATGTTTCATATTTTTTTACTTTAGCCTCAAGATCATTCTTCACGTTCAGGAAATACAAACTTCTTCACGTTCTTGAGTTGAATGCTATGAATCTTTGCAGATTTTAATGCTGAATCAAAATTTTCACCCGATTTGATGCAGACTTATTAGCATGAAACTTTTATGCAACAAGTTTAAACTCCTAAAATTCAAAATTTCAGAAGAAATCTTGCGTGACAGATGCAACATCATACCAACACAAGTAATGGTTGGTACAGAACAAGTATGTTGTTTATTTTGTTCTAATACAAGGACACACCTTGTGCCATGTGCATGGTTAACCAAGTTGCAGCTTCTAATGAAATTCAAATTCATATCAATGCAAACGCGAGATCAGACAATTAAGGTTGAAAGTAGAAATAATTTTAATTAAACTACATAGAAAATTTCAAGTTTCTAGCACATGGCATATGTCTGCAGAAATTTTCAGTAGTAGTAGAGATAAAGTTAACTGAACTCATTGAAACATATCTAATTCAATACTGAATAATTCAGATAATATCTTATAGTTTTAGATCAAACAACAAACACTAAAACTGTTTTATTTTCCAAACACTGAGAAACTTTTAGCATAGATTTAAAAAGCAAGGCGTGACAATGTTGTCAAACAGGAACACCAGCTGCTTCCAGAAGCTGTTTCACCTTAGTGATGTAATCGCTCATTGCTTCCTCCTTGGATTTCCCTGCAATTAAGAAAAAATTCACATCACTTTGAAAACACCAAAAAAAAAAAAACATGTAGCACCAACATTGATACTTCAGATTGAAGGAGTGTCAGTAAGGAACTTGTATTATTGGTTTCTACGTGTCAAGTGTCAAAATCGTAAGGAAATAGTACCTTCAACGGCCTTCCATGCATCCCATTTAGCTCTGTCCCTCATGTTGAACATTCCAGGACGTGCTGTAAATCATACACAGATAGATGAACAATCATAAGCCTTGTGAATATAAGCCATGTAAGTGTTATGGATAACCTATTTCTATAACAAAAGATAAAATAAAGTCAAACTATTTTATAAACTATCATGGAGCTTATCGAAATATGCGAAAAACAACTTATATACATGTTATAAGTTGTTTCCATAAACTCTCAAGAACAATCTCACAAGTGCTTATGTCATTAGTAGATAAGCTCACATAAATTGATACATATAGGCCTATAAAACAAAAGGAGGGTCGAATTTTAGAATGAAAAGAATTCCTCGGCCAGCCCAAAGGCAAAGTGAGGCTTTAAGATAGGTGAGGTCTAACAATGAACAAATATATGAGGAGGCATCATACACTATTTTTTGTTAGGTATCACAATAAAGACGAGGCTATGGGCTACGCGGATAGCTGAGTTGGGTAGGTTGAGGGACCTAGAGACTAAAGTAAGGGCCTGTTTCTCTTAAAGCTTATATCGTCCCTGACCCCACAACCCCTTATTGTGGGAAGGTGACAGAGTGAAATCAAGCTCGAAATTATCACTCACCGGTGTCAACATTTCCAACAGTGGCTTGCTTGTACAATCCATAAAGGATAAGCAAATCCTCATTCGATGGGCTCTTTGTCAGAGTCTTGACTTTGGCGGCATACTGCTCAAAATCCTCCTGCATCACATTAACCAACAAATGTGTGATGCTTGCAGTACCATTTACATTTACTAGTTCAAATTGAGAACAATATCAAGCATCAAGCTAAGTATATATAACTAGTTCAAATTGAGAACATAAGCACGTGGAAAGTTTTGATACAAACAAAATTTCTATGAGAACATTCCATGTTCAGTACAGAGATCAAATTTAACATTCCTGCATAAGATTAACGAAGTAGTTTTGAATCACACCATTTGAACAGCAGGGTTCTTTGATAATATAACCAAATAAAATTCCCCTTTACATATTACCAAGTCAAATAGATGCTAATAGCATTGGACAAAGCACTGTATTATGAATATACCCAAATCAAAATTTATCTTTACAAATTACCAATCTGAAAGTATGTGATTCTTCCTACAATCAATAACCCTCAAAAGAACAACCAAATGCATAGTGAAATTACAGCAGACTGTTACCTTTTCATAATTCAAAACAAAGACATAACCGTCTAATCTAAGAAAACAATGTGTGAAGGACTGAATTCGGAGTAAACCGCCAAATTTGTCCTTGTCTTTGTAATCTATTCTCAAAATAGTCCTTGACTCTATTAATTTTCCAAACTAGTCCCTGTCTTTGTCAAAAGTTTCTCAATGAGGTCTCTGTCTTTATGTTTTTGTCATATGATGAGGACCTAATCGAGAAACTTTTGACAACGACAGGGACTAGAGACTAGTTTGAAATATTAATAGATTCCAAGACTAATTTGAGAGCGGCTTACAAAGAGGAACCAATTTGATGGTTTACTCATTGAATTTGGGACTCAATTCAAATTTCCAATAATGAATCAAAGGACATCAATTTCAACAAATCATCGATCAATCTTAACCACACTAACATAGACACCTGATACACAACATTGACTCCGACCACTGACAACAATTTAAGAAAATAAATTAATTGAATATAATCACAAGTATGGATGTTGGGCACCAACACATGTTGCGTCAGTGATACGGAGATCAAAACAACGGAAAAAAAAACCATTTTTTTTGCCATAACTTCATCAATTTGTTTGTAAGAGGTTTAATTGCACATTTGACCCCAAGTAACATAACGAATACGATCAAATGTATATGTAAAATAGATTTACAAGATCAGTGTATACAAATTAAATCCTAATAATAAACAGTGTCACGGATCTGAGAAATCATCACAGAAAGAAATAGAAAAAATATCACTTAGACAATAATATAGTCTAAATTCCTTCAAAAAAAATCTAAGCTAAATTGTTTGATATGATTAATAATATTATGCAGTGAGTATAGAGAAAGTAATTGGAGTAAGGGATTTGATGAAAAACCTGCAAACCCATGATGTGTGTGTTTTGGTTGGAAGATTGAAGTGAGACTAGGTTGCAGCGGTGACCGAAGAAAGAGGATGGGAATAGAAGAGGAGGCTGTTGCGTAGAGGGAAGAGTATACAGAGAAGAGAGAAGAGTGAGTTTACAGAATTGCCCTTCATGTTCAACTAAAAATTCATTTTTGCCTTACACTTAAATGGAAATTACAAAATTGTCCATGGTGTTGTATTTGTGTCCAAATTTGTGTGTTTGTTTATTGTTTCTCGTAAATATATTCATCTAGTTTCTTACATTTTTTAAATTATAAAGGAAAAAGAATGGACATATATATATACTTATATTGTATTTGTTACACTTTTATTTTAATATTGAATTTATTTTTATCTATTTGTTATATGTGTTATTCATATTGAAAGTTGAGGGTAACTTTATAAAGAGAAAAAGTCAGCCCAAAATAGACAAACCATGTTATTTTCTTTATCTATAGTATAGATTTATATTTTTAAGGGAATACATATTTATATTTTTATTAGAAAGATATATTACATTAATATATTATTTGTTGGTTTTAATTTTTTATATATACTAATTATTGGTTTAATTTAATATATTTTTTTACTATTTCATATGTTTCAAACATGATCTATCTTTAGTAAAAAAAATCGATCATTTCATTTTCCAATATTAATTTTAATGTGGTAGTAGTTATTTTGGTCCCGAATGTGTAACGAATAGCCACAACAATAAGCCATTAATGTATTGAAATTTCAAAATGGTCTCTGATTGTGCACTCACTTAGTCAAAATAATCATTGACGTTAAAATAGTTCTTCAACTTTTACAATAGCTCTTTTGTTACAAGGACTCACATGACAATAAGTAAGTACTTATAATAATTAATATGATACTAAGTAAGTATATTGAGGGACTATTTTGATTAACGGAGTGTACAATCAGAGACTATTTTAGAATTTTGACATTCAGGGACCTAAATGATTATTACTTTTTTTAATATATGTTATATTTTGCAACAAACATATTATTTTATTGCGTCTTTATAACTTTAACATCAATAAAAAAATTATAATTTTGAATATGGATATCTAAAAACGGATTCAAATTAAAGTCCATTAAATTAGATAAGGTCAGATGAGATTTTCTTTTGTTATCATCTTATTGATATAAAGTTTTCTGTTTCACCATCTAACTGAATTTTTTTCATATGCAAGAGTCATATATCCAACGCCTTATTATTTGTTTAAGGGATCAAAAACCCTTCCACTTGGACCAATTTATTGTTGATGGATAAACTTAAATTTTTTATATTAGGTATTGGTTTTTTTTAGAGAAAGGTAACTCATTTCATTTCATCCAAAATATTAGAGTGAATACAATCGGGAGGATGAGAGAAAATACTGAAACTAACATGTAATATAGACGCTCGAGCAAGGTTATGATCAACTATATTAGCTCGTCTCCTAATATAAGCTAGAGCATAACTAACATTAGATAAAAGCAAAGTCCTACAATTAGAGAGTAAACTTCCTGGTTCATTCATATAGGAGTTATTATTAAGGACTGCATTCACAACTAATTGACAATCACTTTCGAACACTACCCGATTCAGGCCAAGGTCAAGAGCAATTTGGATAGATTCACACTCAGCTATGGTTGTAACTGAAGGAAAGACCAGCAATCCTTAATTATAAGGGATTTGCTAATATACACCCACTAGTTTTTATGTGGGAGTATTTTAGCAACATGCATCTTTAGGTGTATTTAGCCACTTTTTAGTTATCACTTGCTAAAATACTCCTTCTAAAAAATAAGTGGGTGTATTCTAGCAAATGCCTATAGGAGTTGCTAACATACACCCACTTATTTTTTAGAAGGTGTGTTATAGCAACATACACCTCAAGGTGTATTTATCAACTTTTTAGTTATAGCTTGCTAAAATACTCCTACATAAAAACTAGTGGGTGTATATTAGCAAATCCCTATATATATATATATATATCAAATTCACACTACGGGATGCAAACTTGGATAGATAGATTAAAAATGTTATAGAGATTAATTTTCATTTTGTCTAACATGCACAACGAAAATGATCTTTTACCGTATACACAATCTTTTTCATCATTGGATTAATATAAATCACATCATTTCTCATTTAATTTAATGGTGATATTTATTATTACAATGTTAGAAACTAACAAATTCACCTCTTAAAATGAATAGACAATAGAGATAGGAATTAGGTTGATAACCTATTTTATCTTTACCCACCATATCTTCTGAAAAATTAACTCCATAGTGCTCAAATATTATTCCTATCCAACAAATTCTATAAAATTTCATTTTCAATAGAGAAAACTCTAACACCTCCACTTTCAATGTGTTCGAAACAAACTCAAAAGTTGACATTTTATTTGAGTTTGCTGACACTCATTCGACAAAACTCAAAACTTTTGTATTTACTGGAACGATAGAAAAATGGAAATTAATGTTTTTTATTAGGATGAAGGGCAATTTAAATACTTCGAATAATTTGTAGGGTAGAGGTATAATTTTAAGAATATATAAGGTAAATTATTATATTCTTCACGGATTTTGGATATATGGAGCCAACTCTCGTTAGTAACTAGGCCCCAATAATATAATAGCATAAACTTGCCTATAACAAGCATACACAAATAGAATAGGACCTTATGTGTAGTTGTAAATTGTAAAGTAAGGATAACATCATCTTTACTAAAATATCCTCCTCCCAAACATTATCCCAAGTGAACACAGTGAACCAAAACTACATCTTGTTGAAGAGAAGCTTTCCACACTGAACTAGTTTAACTAAGCTTCACCATGACTTGTCTCCACCTCCACTCTTCATTGTTTGTCATGCATACAAAACTCAAACCGCAGCAGCAACATCATCTAAGGATGGAGCACAACACAAAACTACTTTGGGGAGAACCAAGCAAGACCATGCCACATAGTAAGCACTTTTCTTCAGTCAGTTCATTAAGGACCCAGGCAATTCCAGATTTCATTGTTGTTGCTGCTACTTCCCTGCCAAAACCCGCTGATCCATCTACTTTTCTCCCAGTAAGGTTCGGTTTTTTCTTTCACGTGTTCATTATGTCATAGTTCATGGTCATATATAGTTTTTTGTTTTACACTAGGAGATATAACAAGCTGCAAACTTAAAAAAGGTTGTTTTCTGCTCATAATTTGTTTATACATTGCAGTGCCCTGCTTATATCAGTATACTTCATAGCAAATTTCGCCGTGCCAGATTTTATAAGCAAGTATTTTGGATTTGATAAACAAGAGGGAGACCAGAAGGTTGATGATGCAGAAGATAAATAGACAAGCACCCCTGATGTGAAGAAAAAAAGTATTAAAATTTGAGAACTCTGCTAACCATGCTATAACAACAATTGTTTAAGTGTATGAATTCGTTTTTGTATCTTTAGTTTTCATTAAGATTTATATAAGTCATTTGTATTGTGTTAAACTTGGTAGCGATTTCAATCTCGTGAAACCAAATAGTTCTTGCGCCATTGCTTTGGAGAGGTGGTTTTTAATGGACATAGATTCGAAAGGAGAACTTCATAATCAGTAAGCAGCAACTTTAAGTGGGGGGATTGCGAGTGGGACACACATTTACAAACAAAAAAAAGGAAAGAAAACATAAAAAATTTCACTTTAAAAAGATAAATATTCAATTCCTTAAGATAAATATTCAAGGTGTTCCACATGTTTCGGCACCTTTGTAACAGTTTTTCTTTGCGAGGGTTGGTGGTTCTTACACCTCCCTCTCCTAATAAAATTTGCTGATTCAAAAAAAGAAAACAGAAAACATAGAGCATTCATTAAAATTTGCTACAGAATTCACCAACCAAGTATTGGGAAAAAGAATAAAGAAACTTTACAGTTATATGCTTAAAGGAGGAGGGCGGGTATATACAGGGAGAAGATGAAATTTGTTAAACAATTGTCCAATCGGTTTCAACTGAAGGTTTCTCCGAAGGAGACGGGCATCCAGACCTAGGAGGCTTCTTTGAAAATAAAGATGACTTGTTTTCAAAGAAACTTGAGAAAGATTGTCGTGATGACTTTTCTTCATCGTTTATTTGATCTTTTGACACAGGCTTTTTCAATACTTTATCTTTGCCGCTGAAGATAAGGCTCAGCCTCTTAAACCGGCTCTTTGGTTCATCAGTAACGGTAATTGATTCTTCTGACTGTTTAATCATCTTCAATGCTTCTTCAGGATTCAGTAACATTGTCTCTACTGTTTCATATACCTGGGCAGGATTGGAAGTTGTGACCATTAAAATCTCAACGAAATGATATTACTATCAAATTGTTGTATATGAAAATAAAAAACACCCTAAACAAAGTCTAATTAGAGGAATAATCTGATCCTATGTAACTTCATAAATTAGCCGCAGTCAAAAAGTACTCACCTGGACAAGGTCATCAACTTTCTCACTCCATTTGTTGCTTTGGCATGTAGCAACGATGTACTCCTTGCAGTCACAGAACAACTTTGAGAAGTCCTTGCTACTAGACAGCATAGGTTCAGCAATCGCAAATCCTAACCCAAGCTATACAAGACAAAAGGTTATGTTTAGAAAAAGCGTAAAAATGGTACCACAGTGGGGGGCTGTATGTAGGACAGTATCAATAAACATTAGGTTTTAAATTTTCATGCTTACACCGCTTAATAAAATGTAAAATTAACCACTACCATCATCAAATCATGTGATATTGTCTTCATGATTACATAAATATATAATTTAAAATAATTTGAACATTGGTTAGACTTGGAGAGTTATCTAATCTAATAGTGAACATTTCCTTATATTTTAAATGACACACTGTTAAAGGAAAGTAGTACTTTGAACTGTCAATTGGTTTTTGATTTGAATGAAATTTTATATTTTGACATAAGTCATTAAGTGGTGGCTCATATACAAACATTTGACACTTGGGAGCACATGTATGTGTCTATGTATGGACGAATCTAGTGATAGGGTATTTTTAATTTTATGAATGAATGGAGTGAAGATTGGCTGTATGACCATATATGAATATGAATACTTTAAAAAAGTCACACGAGGTTATGTTTTAACCTTAATCATTTAAGGTTGATCTAATGGTCAAGGTTTAATTGGCTCACGTTCACATAAAATAAGCTCTCTAATTAGAAGAAAGAGCACGCTGAAGTTCTAACAAGGAGCTTTACATAAATGAAGAAAGCAATGTCTTGTCAAATGAAATATACTATTATTAAGAGTTGAGAGCAATTATAATGAACAAAAATGGATGAAATAAAAGAGCTGCCTAAATAACTGTTCAAAAAGAAAGAACTTACTAAAGAGACAAACAACTGTCCAAAAAGCTCAAAAGGATGGATGTCCTCAAATGCATTGAGGATGCCCTCTCTACAGATGAATGTAAAATGAGGTTAGAGGGATGACATTAGGAGAGAATATAAATACAAAAAATTATTTTTACTTACACTGCCAAATCCTCATCGAAAAGAGGTGCCTGCTTAACAGCTGGTACTGGTTTAGATGTTGCCCACAATTCATGCCATAAATTACCTATCATCAACATTTAAAGAAATTCAGAGAACTTTTTCTAATATGAAATCAAAACAACTTTAGTGTTCAACAGTGCCATGTTTCTTACAGATTGTGCTATAAAATAAAACTAAGCAACACTATAAATTCACTTATCTGCACATGCTTTACCATATGTTATCTGATATTAAATTTAGGCAATATATATCTTACATAGATGCCATAAAGACATAGACACATAAGATGCAAAGACTTTCAACCTAATGGTTTGCACAAGGCAATTAGGAATACAAAACTTGAAGATCTAAGCCAATGCCAATGACTGACATTGAGAACGACTTGGTGCTAAAAACTCCTGTTGTGGCAGAGTTCAGGAAAGAGTTGAACCATTGTGAGTCTATTGTTGGTAACCCTACCTTATAATATGCAAGAGGCCATTCTACAACCCATTTCAAACTATGACCTCCTAATCTCACGACCAACATTCCAACTATTACCCCAAGTATCCCATTTGAAATTACTAATTATGAATTCAGCATTAAAAAATATTCAAATTCTATTGTCAGACATTATAAGCCTAAATCTGAGCAGTTTACCATAAGTGTTTTTCCATCAGCCTGCACTAAACCATTCCTGCCATATATAGTGTAGACTCCATGATACCTTCCTTACATCTCACCAAACTAAGGAGTCTTTGTAGATCAAAGCCACAGTAAACTAAATGATGGTAAAATTTATAACTAGAGAAATAGTTTCTCACAATGGTGACCAGATACAGTGAATAAGCTATATTTGCTTCAAGCAGATAAAATCCACAATTGTATCAGATGTTGATGACCCATTAACATTTTAAAAATGCAAAATCGCGTAGCAGCAGATTTTAAGCATCAATAAAAATCCACAATTGTATCAGATGTTAATGACCCATTAACGTTTAAAAAACACAAAACCGTGTAGCAGAAGATTTTAAGCATCAATATAGGATGAAAAGACCATTAGCAGACCTTCTTTTTGCATACGCCGACTTAGCTGGCCTTTGCTCGACAATGACTCGCCACTGTCAAAAACATCACTGTCCTCAATACTAGCCTCATTGTCTGTCCAATCAGGAGGTGAGTGCCATCTTACAAAATCCTCCAAAATACATCCAGGATTCGCAGCCTATAAATATGAGGAAAAACAAAGACAGAACATTAGGCATGTTAAAAATTAGTTAGAACTTAGAAGCATTCATAATGCCAAGAAAAGTTCACTTCACGGAAGAGCCTGACCTTGAAAGCCTGCATATCTGAGAGCAGTTGCGAGCAGCCAGCACCAACACTGACCACAAAAGGTAAGTCAGTAATCAAGAAATGCCTAGTGTATGCTAAAAATAAGGTTTTAAAGAATGGATTCACATCTTCAGTCAAATGAACCAAGCATTTGCAACGAATTACAAAACAACATTATGCAAATATTATGTTGATCAAGTGGTTCATCAATTCAAATTCTATAAATATAATGGTATTATATTTAGATCATGACAAACAATTCAAAAGGCATCTTCAATTAAAAAGCAAGATGAGGTTGATAACTTCGTCAGAGGAAGGTTTGTGATATAAAACAGTGAATTGGGATTTGTATAACGAAAACAGAATGTAAGGTCAGAAACTGGGTCAACGATGAATCTCAGTTGGTGTACAGACCTCCCAGTCCGCAGGACAAACTCCTCTGTTTCTCTGATTAAATCTTCTGTAAGCAAAGGTCCTTCCTACAAGAAATGATCACACATGTCTCAATTCTCAAGTATAATAACAAGTTGAAATAACAATTATAGTGAACAATAAGTGTATATATCCAACCTGGGTGACAGGAGAGTACACAGGCTCGCCAGTTTCCAACAATGTCAAATCACCAGACCGTCGACCAGCACCAAGACGAAGAACATGTTCCCCTGTATTTAATCTAGCATATAAAACAGGGCTTGCAGGAGCTCCGCCGTCATCATTGGCTGATTCTTTAATGTTTGAACTAGCTTGCATCAACATAGACTCTAGAGATTCAGTCGCAATGATACGGAGCCTCTTCCGAGAAATACAACAATTAATTACTTGAAAGTGTTGATACAGAAGACATGTTTTCAGATCTGGAATATCATTCTGAGGGACTCCAGGTAAATATTGTTCTTCAGACCAAAATTTTCTCAGCTGCATCAGTAAATAAAAAATAAATAAAACTTCAGCCAGAATGAAAGAAGGAAATTAAGGAGTAGAGCATTACTGGTCAAAGTAAAGTTCATGTTACAACTTCTAGACATGAGCTAAAATGGTATTTATTTCTTTTCTTTCAAGGACAGGCAAATTTGAAAGAGAAAGATGCAAGACAAACAACTTCACAGGATCAAGACGAATTAGTTGTTTAGAAAAGCATTTGAATAGTTTGCCGCCTTTCCTTCACCTTTTTTTTATTTGCTAAGGGGAAGGAAGCAACTGGATGCAAATTTATTAGACCAGAATAAAAGATCATAAAACAACAACAACCGTAGACTAAAACAACTAGAGGAATGGTATGGACACTCTCTCAAACACTAACTCTCTTATTGGGTGAAACCCATGTGGGTCTCATACTTTGGAAATGGATCCCACATAAAGTAGTGAGACCCACATGGGTTTCACCCAATAAGAAAGTGAGTGTTAGAAAGAGAGTGTTCCTAGCATTACTCAAACAATAATAGCAAAAAGGAAAGGAAAAAAAAAAACACCACAAGCGCAAAATGAAAAAGATCACTAACTTCTGAGATAAGTATCCAAAAAAGGAGGAAAAGAATAATTCAACTTAATACAGTGATCTAAAATTAAGATATAGGTTTTGTAATGATGAGGCGCTCTATTACTAAGATCGTAAGTCCTTTAACAAAGAGTTACTTAATAGATATCAAAGAAAGTGTGATCAAAAGCATAAACTAGATTCCTAGATTAAATATGATGTGTTTATATGATATCATAACTAAAAGTTCTTTACGAGTTAAACATACTTCTTCAACAACCCTGCACCAGAACAGAGCCATTTTTCGTAGGGTCTTGTAGTTTCCAACAATTTCAGCCAGCTTTACAACAAGACTTTCAGGAGGAGCACCGTGAATATCTCTTGGCAAAGATGTCATATCATTTTCCTCTGGGTTGGAATTGATCTTCCTTCTAAGGAAATCTCCCTCTGCGAATATCTTGCAAATATTACAATGAAAGTGAAAGATCATCACAGGATAATACGTCAGAGGGAAAAGTATAAGCATAAAAAGGTTGTTTGGCGCAAATACATCATCACCAAGCCTCCTAAAATGCACATACCTGGATCAAAAAGAGAATTGATCAAATGCACAACTTTCTCATTGCTACTAAACTCAGAGGTAAGTTTATCCTCCTTCTCTCGCAACACTAAAGCCTTAACTGCAGAGAGACTTAAGCCTCCCCTCTCCCTGGCAGGTGAAGAACCTCCTGATGAAGCTATAAAATCTTTCATGGACTTTGTCTTACTTCCAGCCCTAGTCAAAAGGTACAAATATTTTAAGGAAGACGATAAGATAATTGTATCATTAAGCTGAAAATCTTTCTGAATGACAGAAAAAAATATTCTAATGGTGTTTGATTATACAAACTTGCATTTAATAACTAAGTGCCGAATAGAATAGGAGAATTTCGCAACCAGAGAAGTAGAATGTGACAACCAAAGGAAAAAGAATTGTAGACAGTGACAACCAAAGGTAAAAGAATTGTAGACAGTGACAACTTACTCAACAGCTACAGCCAATTGTTTCAGCACAGAGGATGGAGGAATGGGATCTTTAGTTGCAGCAGTTAGGCCTTCTACAGTTGGAATTGCTTCTGATGCCTAAATCATTATTTTTACACACGAATTATTAAACCAACACATTTGTTTAATCAAATCCGCTAATCAATGAGCAAATCCCAACTATATATTTAATTAAGTTATTGTACAGATGAAGTAACCATGGGACTCTTAACAAGCATACATTACAAATTCACCACAAGCATACCATGTATTCCTATCTATGCAGCACCACTGACACCTCATATTGAAGGTGTGTCCCTGTCGGTATCCGTGTATGCGTCAATGCTTTATAGTTTCCTATCTTAAATATTAATTACTGGTTGAAGTTGATGACAGGAAAGTATGACAGAGACTATTTTGAAAACAAAAAATGATCACAGCCCACATCATCAAACTTCGCTAACATCAAGAAATGGTAGCCTAGTTTAAAGACTTCAATCATAATCACACAATCACACATTCAGAAGCTCAAGTTAAAATGTTTCATATTTTCCTACCTTGGCCTCAAGATCATTCTTCACGTTCAGGATATACAAATTTTCATCATAAAATGGAATTGCCATGTTTGCATCCCCAATTTTATCTGTATCTTCAGCTTCTTTTCTTCCTATCCGAATGTTCTTAAATTTATCTTGCCAATCTTGCTTTATCCCTATATTCTTTGGCCTCCACTTTATATGCTTCAATTCACCACGAAGCTGCAATAATAATATCCCATCAGAAAAATCAAATTTGTAACTAATTACCACCCACTACATGTAAAATTCTGCTTTTCAACCAAATACCAAAAACATAATCTAAATTTGTATTCCTTTATTAACCTTCAATCAGAACCTAACAAAACAAACTAACACACTTTCATTTCATAATCCAAATCCAAATACATTACCCCCAAAGTGCATACATTTTCACCACACTCAATGCAACAATTTCTATGAAGTACTGACACTCAAAAATCAAATTTGTAACTAATTACCACCCACTACATGAAAAATTCTACTTAACAACCATGGGTCTATTTGGATTGGCTTATTTTTGAGCTTATGAAAAATAGCTTATACAAATAAATAAGCTTTTATGTTAATTCATAAGTTCTCAGTAACAAAAATTGTATCTTCATAAGCTGTTTTTTTCATAAAATACCTTGACAAGCTTATAAATAATACATAATACATAAAAGCTTATGTATTTGCATAAGCTCAAAAATAAGTCAATTCAAATGGGCCACAAATCAAGTGTGTTTGTGTCAGTGCTTCATAAATTAGAACCTAACAAATCAAACTAATACACTTTCATTTCATAATCCTAATCCTAATCCAAATCCAAATGCATAACCCCCAAATTGCATGCATTTTCACCACATTCAATTCAACAATTTGAAAGAGATAATTACAAAAATTAAAAACAAATTAACTTAAAAAAATAATAATTACCTTAGATTCGTTGTCGCTGCTGGGAGATTCAATTTGAGATTGTCTTGTTAAGCTATTAGGAGATTGCTTATCTTGATCTTTTTCAACAATAAACAAATTAAGTCAATGCTAAATCCAAAATCTAAAAAAATGATCAAAAAATTGAAAAACCAGAAAAACAGAAAAGAAAAAAAAGCATAACCATTGAAAATTGAAATTGAAATTAAAATTAGAAAAATGTATGACGTGGAATGAAGAGAACCTCGATCTGATTTGAAGTCGAGAAGAACACGTTCCGCTTTTGCAGCAGCGGAATTGAAGGCTGTCCTCGCTTTTGAAACGAAGGTAGGTGATTCCATATCCTGCGCCACACGGATGCGCACGTTAAGAGATAATGAACACTATCTTTTTCTCTTTCACTATCTATGAATTTGAAGAAGAGCTTAAAACACGGTGAGGAAATGATTATTTAATTTAGAACGTGGATATTTGATAAGTCTATTATAGCTTATAAGCTTCTTTAGTTTTTATAGTGTTTGAGAAAAGAAGTAGATAGACGAAGAAGTTGATGGTGATGCTTATGCTGTATGATGGTTCTTACACGGTAGTGGAAGATCATAAATTCACTGGTCTATGCTAAAATAATATTCCAAAAATGGGAACAAAAAATAATACACATTTTTTTTATTAACTATAGATTAGATTAGATTAAAATATTGTTTTACTTACTTGGTTTGCCAACTGGATTAGATGATAGTGGCCGGCTTTGTTTATCTTTTGTTTCTGACTCTACTTTTTCACTGTATCCAAAACATATATCGTTGAAAAACAAGAGAAATTCAGTTTTGGTTTATAAGTTTTTTTGTTTTGTTTTTGGTTGATAAATCAGTTTTGGTTCGTATGAAAGAAGGTGAAAGTTATGACTTAAAAAAATGAGGTAAAATTACAAACTTTTTCCATCGTAATCATATTTCAGTTGGTATACAAGGGCAATAGTTCGAACATCGAATTTTTAAATTATTTATTTTAAGAGATAAATTTTTAACCAATAAACTACTTAACAAAATTTGATATAGTGTATATTTGATTGACATCATGATCATCACGTAAAATTATGATGGCTCAATGTGATATTGAGAAACCTCCCATGAAATGAAACACTTGGTTAAATTGAGTTAAATATGAAGTGATTTATGTATGAATATATGTAAAAGTATGTTAAATAATATTAAATGTAAAAATTGTGTCTAGAATCAATTCTAATCAATATCACCCCAAACATATCAAAAAATCAATTGTGTCTGAAATCACTTTTGATTCTCATACCGTGAAATCAAACACAATAAACATTTATTTAGAAACGTTTTGATAATAAGGCTCTATGTTCTGTACTTCCTTCTCTTAAATTATAAGTCGCTTTGGGAAAAAATTGTTCCAAATTATAAGTCGTTTGACAATATCAATGAAACATTAATGATATTTTTACTATTAAACCCTTAACTATTTATTATTCTCTTTTCTTTCAAATCTTTAATTTATCTTTCTCATACCGTATATCAAAGACAATTTTGTAGACCAACTTATAATATCTCTTTCTCATACGAAATTAATTACATTTTTTTAATACAGTGTGAAATGTCCAAAACGTCGTTAATTTTGGGAGGGATGGTGTAACTTCTACGTGCATTGGGACACGAAATCATCGCTGCACTTTCAAACACATGTGGGTCAGTATCGACACCATGCTTTGTGGCGATTTTAGCTTATTTATACAAGACATGATAGAATGGAATAAACAGCTCTTTGAGGTTAAACTAGGTTAAGCTTATTGTCTCCTTTGCATATGAGACCAATTGTAAACTCAATTAACCGCATTTAAATTTAGGTATTCATTTGAATTGTTGTCGAAATTTAATGTTAAATTTGTGTGTCAAAATATCATTTATCTTTAACAACTTCTATTGTAAAAGAGATGGGGAAACCATGAATTAAACTTTGGTTTTGATGTTCAACTAGTTTTGTTCTATTTTTTTTTAAAGCCAACTAGTTTTGTTCTATTAAATCATGTTCACGACGATGAACTAAGCTAGCAAAGATGGATTGTTGCCTTTTTCATTTCTCAAAAGAAATTGAGGACTCCATTTAAAGATTTCTTTTAAAAAGTAGAGAGGATATTTACTTAGCAAAGACCAAACAACTAATCAAAATGAACTTAAAGCTTTAAGTTAGAAATGATATGTACATCAGTCAACTAAGTTCAATTTAGCTTATGTTTGGTTGTGCGTTGAAAGCCAAAAACACTCTTTGATTGAATCAAAATGTGACTTCAATTCAAGTCAATAGAAGTGAGTTTAACTGAAGCTTGAAATAGTAGTATCTACAATATGTAATGCATATTTTCCTTATGTTGAAATATACCTTGAATTAGTGTTGGGAAAATGTCCCACATCGGAGAATATGAAGAAATATGCAAAGACTTGTGTGTTAGTATTTCTTGCACCAATAGTTAGTGGGTTTTGCTATAACTAGTATTACCTCTACTATTCAGTATCTGTAATCTGTAACTATCGATTATAGTGGAATTCTTTTCAGTGGCTCTGTCCGTGGATTAGTCAGCACATTGCTGGATACCACGTTAAATCTTGTGTCATTTTTCATTCTGTCTTTTACCTTTATTGTCATTATTCTCGCGTCCCGTTATAACAAACTGGTATCAGAGCTGGTTCAAATCTGTTCAGGCGGGAACGATGGCTGGAGGTAAAAGTTTGAAAGTCGACAAGTTCACTGGGAGGAATAATTTCAGTTTGTGGCAGATCAAGATCCGGGTGATGCTTAAACAGCAGGGTCTATGGACACCTTTGTTAAAGTCTGCGCCAAATCCTCTACCCGCTGATATCGCCACTCTGGAGGAGAAGGAACATTCTACCTTGCTCCTTGCTTTGGATGATCATGTCATCACTGAGGTTGCTGAAGAGGATACCGCTGCCGGTCTGTGGTGTAAGCTAGAGAGTCTATACATGACGAAGAGCTTAACCAATAAGTTGCTCTTGAAGCAACGTCTATTCAGTTTGCGTATACAGGAAGGTATGTCCCTGAGAGAACATCTAGATCAATTGAATTCGATATTATTAGATCTGCGTAATATTGATATTAAGATTGATGATGCTGCCTTGATTCTGTTAGTTTCTTTACCATTGTCATACGAGAACTTTAGGGAGTCTTTCATTAGTGGTAAAGATTCATTGTCTCTGGAAGAAGTTAGGTCTGCCCTTCACATTAGAGAACTGCGACATAGCTGTAGTGGCACTGTTTCAGATGGTCAGGTTGTTGGGCTAGTAGCAAACAACAATCAGGGATATGGTAAATCAGGGGAAAATAAGTTCTTTAAGAAAACAAAACCGACTGATAATTGCAATTACTATAAGGAGAAGGGGCCTTGGAAGAAAGATTGTCCCAAGAAGAGACAGATGCAACAACAGAAGGCGTCAGGTACTGTCGTTGTTGCCGAGGATGATACACATTCCGAAGAAGATATTGCCTTAGTTGTTGATGGTCACACACATTACGCCGATGTGTGGATTCTGGATTCCGGAGCATCTTATCATATTTGTCCTAGAAGAGAATGGTTTTCAACCTATGAGCAGTTGGATGGTGGCAATATTGCTATGGGCAATAGTTCTGCCTGCAAGGTGGTTGGGATGAGCTCTATCAGGATTATGACTCATTATGGTAATTCTGTACACTGAACGAAGTTAGACATGTTCCACACATGACGAAGAATCTGATATCTCTGAGTCTTTTGGACAAGAAGGGGTTTAGTTTCAAAGGTGAAGGTGGAGTTATACATATTTGCAAGGGTTCAAGTGTGATTCTGAAAGGTGTGAAGTTGGGTACTCTGTACTTTCTACAAGGTACTACGCTAACTGATTCTGTTGTTGCTTCCTCCGAGATTGACCAAGAAGATATGAAGTTGTGGCATATGAGGCTTGGGCATATGAGTGAGAGAGGGATGGTGTGAAAGGATATAGGATCTGGTCCCCATCTGAGAGGAGGGTTATTCTAAGTATGAATGTTATCTTTGATGAAAATTCCATGTTTAACCCAACTGTGAAGTTCACTATTCCGGAAGATTGTGGTGTTGAGAAATAGGTGGAGCAGAGAGAAACTGAGGCTACTTGTGAAGCAGAGGAGGGCTCTCCTCAGTCACATTCAGAGGCAGAAGCATCAGTTGTTCCAGTATCACAAGAGGAACATCACAGTATAGCTCTTAATCGCCCTAAAAGAGCTAATTTTGGGGTACCTCCTACGAGGTATGGCTATGAGGACATGGTTTCCTATGCTTTACAGATTGCAGAGGAAGTGGATCCTCATGAGCCATCCACCTTCGAGGTAAACAAACTGGGTACAACAAACAACATGACTGATATGTTTACTAAGTCGGTTCCACAAAGCAAGTTTCAACATTGTTTGAACTTGCTACATGTTAGAAGCTGTTAATTGCCCTTGGAGGGGCAAGGCCTGAGGCAGAGCAGGCTCATCTGGGCATTCTGTGTAATGCATCTGACACATCTGGTACTTCGAGTACATCTGGTGCATCTGATTATCTATAGAGGATTAGGGATGGGAATAGGTCAGGCCGACCTACAGGGGCCTATGACCTAGCCTACGACAGGTCAGGCCAGGCCAGACTTTTTTCTTAAATAGAGAAGGCCTAGGCTTTTTTAAAAGCCTATTTAGCTTAAAAGGTCAGGCCACAGACCATTCAAAAAGCCTCTTAAGCCTATTAGGCCGGCCTATTTAAGTAAATATGATTAATATTATTTATTATTATAATATATTTTGTACTTTGAATTAAAATATAAATTCGTAATTTAAGTTTATTAGTATACATTAATTTTTCGCATATACGAATGTATTATTATAAACTAGAATTGAAATATGATGCAATATATAGTTAAATTCCCTAAAAACTCATGTTGATTACTAAAAGAGAGTTTAATCTAATTGATCTATTAGTTGGCTAATTTATTTAAACTTAGATCACATTGCTTACTTAAACATGTTCATATGATATAGGCTTTTAAACAGGCTAGCAGACCTTATCAGGCTTTCAGAATGCCAGACTCATGCCTCAAAAGTAAGCCTATGACAGGTCGCAGGTCAGACTTAGGCCTTAAAAAATTTGGCAGGCCAGGCTTAAGCCTTGCAAAGCCTAACTCGGCCTAGCCTATTCCCACCCCTAGAGAGGATTCAAGTCAACGTGGAGATTTGTTGACATATGCCTTGAATTAGTGTTGGAAAAATGTTTCACATCGGAGAATATGAAGAAATATGCAAAGACTTGGCCATATAAATAAAAACCTTGTGTGTTACTCCCTCCGTCCCTATTTATAGAAGTAGTTTACAAAAAAGTTTTGTCCCTAAATATAAGATCATATACAAATTCCTAGACGCATTGATTACTCTTTTTCCAAATATACCCCTTATTAATACTATCAAATTGTCTTGGTATATGAAAAGTTAACATTAAATATATATTTAATTAAGGGTAGTCTAGTAATAGTCACACACATTTGAGACAACTTTATTACTCCAACAACTTTTCTTAATACACTTGATTTTTGTAAATTACTCCTATAAAAAGGGACGGAGGGAGTAATATTTTTTGCACCAATAGTTAGTGGGTTTTGCTATAGCTAGTATTACCTCTACTATTCAGTATGTAATATGTAACTATCGATTATAGTGGAATTCTTTTCAGTGGCACTGCCCGTGGATTAGTCAGCACATTGCTGGATACCACATTAAATCTTGTGTCATTTTTCATTGTGTCTTTTACCTTTATTGTCATTATTCTAGCGTCCCGTTATAACACCTTATTACCCTTTACTATATTTATTTATACCCATGTCAACATGTTCTGTAAATCGAAACCATAAGCTTTTCAATAACAAAGCCAAATCGATTCTGCAGTTGTTGGAAAAAGTGAAAGTTTCTTCCTATTGATGGCCGAAAGCTCAAAATACTAGTTTTTCTTTTGGTCAACATATGTGGTGGAAACAGCCCCTTGTTTGCTTGGGTCTCATTTGATTTTCCTATTATTTTTTTACGTTGTTGTTGTAACTCTATTTTGCTCTTCCTTCACACCATGTGCTAGGGAGCTAACTTTATTTGGCAATATATATATCATTTTTATTTGTTAAAAAAAAATGTTCTGTAAACCCATTTTGGTAATTCCATATTTAAAATTATATATATATATATATATATATATATCATTTTTATTTGTTAAAAAAAAAATGTTCTGTAAACCCATTTTGGTAATTCCATATTTAAAATTAATTTTGATTCATACAAAAATCACTTCTATATTAATGTATTCATACATTAGGATTAAGTATAACCTGCACTTTCTTTAAAAAAAAAAAGTATAACCTGCACTTAGGATTAAGTATAATTGAGATGGAGTATGTAATCGCACTTAGTTATAGGAATGTGTTTGCTTTTAGCTTGTGATCTCAGTTTACCAATTATTTAATATATATTTATATATTTCAAGACTTAAAAGTTAGAATGTGGGAGTTCTTGTTAGTTGTAACTCTAGGACAATTATCTGGTGTTGTTCCAGTATTAAGTGTGTGTATTTATCATAAATTCATGTAATACTCTATCATTGAACAACTTTATTTTTATATTGCCATCAAATCATAATTTTGCAAATTTTATAACATGTTATGATAATAAAAGTGTGAAGAAACATTTGATTTGATTTCATATTCCTTTCTAAAAATCAAACTAAAATCACTCTAGTGGTTAGTGGTATTTCCATTTTTGTTTAGACAAAATTATGACTTTTCTTCTATTTTTTATGATAACATAGTTATGAGTTTTCTTTCTCGATATCAAGTTAGTATGTAAAAACCTAAGTAAAACATTAATTTGAGATTGTAAGACTGTATTCACTTAATTTACGATTTTTTTGGACAAAGTTAGGTATCAGATTAGTCAATAAAAAACTGAGTAGAAAGTTAATCATGTTAAAGTCAGGGCGTTAAATTTTGGTGCAAATTGGATAATTTGTGAATGTGATCAAAAGATTATTCCCACTAGTGGTTGTTACTGCAAACGCCAAAGCAATAACTTGTTAAATTGAAGTAGAAGACAACTCAATTTTACTCTAGAACATATAAATATGTTAGTTGACATTTCTTTTTTAATAAAGGTTGCTGACATTTTTAGGGACTATAATGATATTTAGTTTATCATACTATAGAAGAGGCTTGTTAAAAAAAAAAAATACTATAGAAGAGTTTGAAATTAAGTGAATAATATTAGAGATACATTTATTGCAGATTTATAAAAGAATTATACTAGTACGTTATTTTCAGATTGCTCTAATGAATGTTCTGAGCAACTAGGTGTTGATGCATATGCGTCAAACTCCGACCAAATCATGTCTTATGAAGGATTATACTTTTTCTGAGTTCTGGTATTTCTTGAGGCAGTTTTCTAGACGAACCTATATTGTTTTTTCTAGCTCTTTTTCTTTCCATGAAACCTTAAATGTAAATTTCTTGTTCATAGGTCTGCCAGAAAATGCTACTCTAGTTGTAGGGAATTTGTTAGACGATGAATGCCCTAAGAATGTTTTTAAAGGTCTTATTCTTTCAATTCATCTTATTCAAGTTGAACCTTTAGTTAATGAATGTGAGAAAAGGTATGCTAGTTTTGTCTCTTCTCCGCATCTTCTTATCACCATATTACTTTCTAATTTAAATTTCTATATGCATGAATCACTTGCTTTCTCTGTTTTAAATTTCTTATGTGTAATGTCTATGGATAAAATTATCATTAACAGTAACAATCTCAAGCATTTTCTTACAAGAAACCCATATTACAATTCTCATGTTGTTAGTAAATAATGTGATAATCGGGGCCCTATGTGTCTTGCCAAAGGATCCAATGTGATGTTGAGCTTGTTAATGTTACCAATAAAAGTTCTTGGTTCAAGCTACAAGTTACTAGATGTGAATACATCTTTTCTTTAGGAAGGTGCCATTGTATTTCAAAATGCTAATATGGGACACTCATGTAGTCATGTTATTTCATTATGTTTGTGTGTCTGATATGTTGTGGAGTGAATGGATTGCTGACCTCTACGAGAAGGTGTCGTATGGTATTTCATAATGCAGTTGATTGATCATGTTAAGTCCACTGTTTTTTCGGAAACCAAGAGCCCTGTGCAATTTTCAGCTGCAATGAAATTTTTATGATTGTTGAACTTCCCCATTAGTAGACTCTATGTTTCAAAATATTTAGGCTTCCCTGTCCAAATGTTGAATCACGTAAAGGTAACTTGGGCCATTGTAAGACTAAGGTGTAAACTGTGGTTGAATTTTTTCCATCTATTTAAGAAAAAAAATACTATTGATCATTGGCATTTCATAATTAAGAAATATTTAAATTTAAATGGTTTATCATTTGACATTATTTATAGTGTTTTATGATGTCATTTGATTTTTTGTCAAAAAAATTATGCAATTTGATCTATATTGCTAATCTAACATACTGGCAAAAGAATTTTGTTGTTTTGTTTATTTATGATAGCTTCAAGGCACACAAACACAGACACAAATGATCTTTCTGTTATGAAAATTCAAGTGAACATTTTTTCTATTTTTTCATCAAAGAATTTTGTATTCAAGTGACATTTCATTTTATTCTTTCATCAAAGAATTTTGTTGTTTTGTTAACTTATGATTGCTTCAATATATCTCACAATGTATCTATCTCCTAATCCAAATTCAAGTGAACCTATTTCTCTTGTTGCCATAAATCACCATGACTAGCTATTTAATGTATCTATTTGCATTGATGACAATTGGCTATCTTTGAACACATGATGACCAATCAAGCTGGCAAGTACATATCCATCATTTTCAATTAGGCCTTCATTTGTTTAAAGTATATGCTCTTTGACAGTGTGATTTCTTCATGTTTATAATTTTATAGTTTTGTTTCAGCTTCTTATTGATACCTTACTTAATGTATCCGGTTACAAACAAAATTAATGCATTTGTTTAATCATTTAAAAAGTGAGAGAGCAACCAAGTCATTGCTTTCCTCACAAGTATAATTTTGCATTCTGCAGCATATAAGCATCTAACAGTCCTTAATTCATCATGTTTCTAAAAATAAAAAGGGAGTTTTCTTTCTTCGTGTGTTTTTAAAAATCCTATATTTCTATTTTTTAAACAAAATTATCCTTTCCTGAACAAAATTTGTTGTGTAATTTCTACTAAAGTAAAAGTATATACTCAGAAGTGTAGATCCGGGCAGATATATTCACTGTTAATTAATTGTAAATTATTTGTTTTACAGAAAATTAATTGTAAATTAATAACTCCCATTTCAATGGGATTTTAATTGTGAGTTGTTAAGTATCACTACAATTGCCTCATAAAGAAAAGTGTGTCACTTCAAGTGTGTGAATATGATGCTAATAAGTACTACTAATAATAACATGGTTTTGCATTTTATTTAATGCCATTATTTTGATTTTTTTTTTTGAGAAGTTGTGTAGGACTTTGTGTGTTCAAAAGTAAAGAAGTTAATTTCCAAAAAGAAAATAGACAAAGCTAAAGTATCACATGAAAAATTATTCCCCTGTTTTGTTTTGCGTCTACTATTTCCACCTTAACCAGCAATCATCGACAATAGAAGCTTCGTTTTGTAGATTTTTGAAAACCACAACAAAATTAAAACTCAACGTGTGTTTGAGCCTCCAAACGCCAAACCAAACATATGTTATATAAGACTTTGTGCGTTCAAAATCCAACAACTTCTTCTTTTAAACTCCAGAAAGTTAAGATGTTGCATGATTATAGTGAAACAACTATGGGTGTAGATGGTCTAGCATTTATTGGTCGCAACAATGGCGATTTTTTTTTTTTAAGAACACAACAATTGTGATTGTTTATAAGTCGTGCTCAACTCAAACTAGTCAGTTGTATATTGTTGATGTTTATGGAGTTTAAATTTTTATTTGATTGCTTTGTAATTTCCTTCTTCAATTTTTTTTTGTAAGATTGCAGTTTCCTTCTTTTGGGTATTGACACTCTTTCATTTTAAAAAAAAGTAAACAAAGTGACATCCTATATTTTTCTGCCATTTTCAAGTGTCAACCGTCTAACAAAAAAATATTTTGACTTTTTTTTTTTTAACTGAAATCAATTTTTAATTTATTAACAAAAACAAAAGTTATGAAAAAACTTTGTACACCCCAGATTACTAAAAGTGTTAACCTCGTGCAGTCTATTTTCAGATGACAATATAATAATTGTGTTTTAGACGTGTTCATCCAATATGATGTTGGGGCTTGGGGGTGAGAAAAGTAAACTCAGAAAAATTACAACCACTAACCCGATATATTGATTGATTTGTTTGGGCCTATATAACACAAGCCCATGTTTTTTGAAGCTTCAAACGACGCCGTATCAGAATCAGATTCAGATTTTCCATCGCTTTCCAGTATAAAAACAGAGTTTCCCTCATTTTCGATTTTCCCCCCCTCAAATTTCCGTTACTTTCTTTCTCGCATTTTCGTTTTTCACTTTCACTTCAAATTTTCTCGCTCCTTCGTTTACTTGCTAAGCTCAGAAACAAGATCGATCGCTGAAAATGGAGGATATGGATGATGAGATGATCGATGAGGTTCCTCAGGTTTGTTCGTTCATCTCTCACGCTACTTTTTCTTCTAAATTTTGTTACCGCCTAGAAAATGAGAGAAAATTCCACAAACTGATTAACTCGTTTTACTTTTTTCTTAACAATCACATTACGGAACAACACGCACTGTGTTTTAGATCAATGAGGTTGAAATTTGAATCGGTGCAAATGATCACTGAGATTAACGAGATTATTGTATTTTTATGCAGAATCTGGAAAAATTAACCGTTAATTTGTAGATAATAATGCTCTATAACCGTTTAAATTGATGAACTGAAGTTGAAACTGGAATTGACGGTGTTTGAACATACTATTTGTGATTATTCTATAATCGCTATGTTCATATCTCCAAATAACTAACACTTCGCTATTTGATGATGATGATTTTTATTATAGTGATATTTAACTATACTGTTGAGTACCTCAGCTAGACTTATCATAATAATGTATTTCAAGCAGTAATAAGCTCTGTGAACCGAGACTTCTGATGTAAGGTTTGTTCAATGTTTGACACGTGCAAGTGTGCGACACCGACACATGTGATTATGTTCAATTAATTTGTTTTTTAAAAAAATTTACCAGTGTCCATGTCAATGTCGTGTTTCGTGTACATGTCTGTTTTAGTGCTTCATAGATAATAACTCACAGTTGTTAGTCGTCTATGTTGGAGCAGTGGCTTCTTGTGCTTCTGAATTAACGGTAACTACTAACTAGAATTTACAAATTAAGGAAGAATTAGTTTCAATTTTGTGACGTGATTTCTTTAGTGCAAGAAATTTCATAACATGTTTTATATAAGCAGTAAGCTGACAAGTATATATTCCCAAGGTCTTTGTTAAGTACAAAAATGTAATTTAAGTTTTATATAAGAAGTTATCTGTATATGTTTAATTTTTGAAGTTAGCATATGAGAAACCGAAACGTCTGATGGAAGGCATGTTAAGTGTCCAACATCGACACGACATGCTTATGTAAATTGAGTTTTATATAAGAATATTTTTTTTATGTTTCAGTTTTGAAGTTACCATATGAAAATATAAAAATTATTTGCTTGTTTGATCAGCAAATTTTATGATGACAATATCATGTTGAATATTTTATAAACCTAGTGGGAAAAGGCTTTAAATTATTTTGTTTGTTAAAATATTTATTTGACTAATATCTTAACCATATATATTTATGTATAATTTCTTAGGGATTATGCATAAATGACTCATCAACTTTTCAGTCCTTAGTTTTTAACTGGATTTTTTATTTATTTATGTAGGTTTACATGGCCTGCATACAAAATGGTCATAGGTAAGCTTCTTTTAATAGCTCAAATATCTGTTACCACTTGCCAGGAATTGCCAACTAATCTAGAATAAAATTGTTTGATACAAAAACCAAATGATAGTTTCTGTGCATTGGAAGTGAATTTGTGTGAAGAATGATGTTGCAGGAATGTAGTTCAAATTCAGTGACCAACTGTTTCAGAAACATTGATAATTAAAAATAATATATAAATATAAATTGTAATATGTCGAGTGATGGTTAAAAAGTGGTTAGACAACTATAAATGTGAGTCACACAAGCATCTCTGCCCGAGTTTAAATCGAGTATTCTTTGTTTGATGAGTTATTAAATCTTCTTTACAGAATAGGAGTTTCTTATTATGATTCCAGTCTTCGACAACTTAATGTGCTTGAAGCTTGGGATGATGGGGACAATGGTTTTTCAGTTATTGATCTCGGTATGCTTTTTCCCCCTCATTGCTGTTGGATTTGCGTTCAGTTTTAGTTTCTATGTTCCTCTGTGTTTCCATACTCCATCATATTTGAAGCTTAAAGCTAAGAGCATTTACGTGTTGTCGTTTCACACTTGTTTCATTATTGTGCTTCATGTGCCCCTAATGATCTGCAGTTAATGCTTTTCTTATCGGTTATGGTTTGTAAAGTACGAATGTCTTTTGGCTTCAATGACTAGTGCAGTGAAATATCAAGCAAACCCTCTGGTCATATACACAAGCACTAAATCAGAAGAATCATTTTTGGCTGCTCTGCAACAAAGTGGTAATGTGCACATCATCTGGTTGAGTGACAAAAATCTTGCCCTTGGATCATTTTACCAATTGAAGTTATGCAGATGAAGTAGCTGAGGCTCCTACAGTGAAGCTTGTGAAAAGTTCAATATTCAGCTATGAGCAAGCATGGCACAGGTATTGAAGCAGCTAAGATCTTAGAGAGAATTTTTTATTCAAGTGTTTGCAGTGTATTTGTTAATGATATGTTTAATTATTGGATCTTGATAGACATTGTTTTGTATAGATCTTTCAGTTCTTTGTTTAAATTTTGTATTGTTATGTGGCATGGTGATGTATATAACATTTAAAATATGAATGTTGAAACTTATCATGCACAAATGCTCACCCACATGCAAAAGCAACTATGATTATGAGCTTATATTCCATCTTAAATTATTACTTTTTTTGCTCGTCTTTCAACATACATTTTTCAGCATTTTTTCCCTCTCTCTTTTAACCTAGAAAAGTTATGTTCTTCGATTTTCAGTTTCAGTAAGGGTAAAGCAAAAGTCTTTACAAAATCTGTCTCCTTTTGTACTTGTTTTAATTAACATGCCTAATTTTTCATTGTGATTTGGAATGAGGCTATTCTATGAGATTTTATTTGGTGGATTGTCAATCCAATCATTCAAATAAAAAGAGGAACAAAAATGGAGTGCTGAAATTTCAGCAATCATTTGCTTCTTCATCTTTCACCTCCTCCACCTCCTGCTTTTACAGATTAATTTACCTTCGGGTGGCGGGAATGGACGATGGATTAGACGTCAAGGAAAGGATTTACTTTGTGAGTCTGAAATTACTACTACTGTAATTTATCATCTTTGTCTCAATATATCTTGATAGTCGATCTTCAAAGCGTCTTAAGATTGTTACTTATAAATGCACATGCTTAGATTAATAATGGAAACATATATTCTTCTACTATTTGTTACATGTATTAAGTCTGGTAATGGTATATAAATCATTGTTCCGGTCCTTCCATATATCAATGCAATACTCTTAACAGAATTACATGTATTTCTGCCCTGTTACAATTGTAGTTGAGTTCCATGATGGACATGGGAAGTGAAGTACAAGTTCGTGCTAGTGGTGGCCTTCTTGCAATATTAGAGAATGAAAGGATTGTAGATACTCTTGAGCAAAAAGAATCTGGAAATACATCAATTACAATAGATTCTTTAGCAGAAATTTCATTGTATCCTTACACTCATTTTACTCATCCTTAAATGCTATCCATATTTTATTCTCCAACTCTTGCTATTTGAAAGGAGATAATGTTGAGTTCAACCCGTGTCTTTCTTTAAAGTGGAGATACAGAAATAACTTTATCAAACTTGATGCAGCAGCTCATGAAGCATTACAAATATTCCAGATAGACAAGCACCCAAGCCACATGGGAATTGGTAGAGCAAAAGAAGGGTAGTTGCTGACTCAATCTTATATATATTATACTCTAAAAATGAGTCAACTATCTGAGATAATTTTTCTTAATTGCAGGTTTTCTGTATTTGGAATGATGAATAAGGTTTGTTGGAGTTGTTTAATTCAATTTAGCGAGTGCCAGTTTCACGCAACACACAAATAATTGTTTAACCTGAATGCAGTGTGTCACTCCAATGGGTAGACGTCTTTTAAGGTGATAAGTAACAACTATTAAACTTGTGAGACTGAATTCGTATACATCTTAAACATCAAAACTTACAGTAATGTTTTTGTCTTATTCCCATTTCAGACAGTGGTTCTTGCGGCCCATACTTGATCTTGAAGTTCTAAACTACCGTTTGAATTCTGTATCCTTTTATAGTTTATCACATATGGCCTTTTTCGCTTTACGATTCTGCAGAATCAAAAGTTTCAGGTTGTAATAAAGTGAGAAAAAACAAGTTTATTGTACATTTGTAGGTAAACTAGCTATTTAGTAAAAAAGAACTGATTTTCTCTGATGAGAAATAGATATCTTTCTTTCGAAGCTCAGAAGAACTTGTTGCTTCTTTACGCGAAACCCTGAAATCTGTCAAGGACATTCCCCACTTGCTGAAGGTATGAAAATCTCTCCCCTCCCCCCAAATTTCTCAAATACGCTGTTGTCCTTCTTGTAAGCTCTCTTTTATAGATCCTAATTTTTTATGGCCAACTGATTATTGAAAAACAGTACGAGTATGCTCCTGATTTCTGTGGTAATTATTGGATTTTTTTTATAAAAAAAACAAATATATTGAGCATTATCAATATCTTGTTGAAACTGATGTTTTAACTATTACATGCTGCATTGATATGTGAAGATAGGCTGGTCCGTTTTAGTATAATTAAGAATATGATGTTTCTCTGTTCAGCGTAAGTTTATTTCTCTGTATATTTTTTTTAAACATATTTCTCTGTATACTTATACCTCCAAATATTTAATTTTCAATCGATCAAGAAATTTGACTCTCCAAGCTCCTTATGCACTAGCACTGATTGGGCAGCACTTCTGAAGGTAATTTTCTCTTTAATGACTTTATGTGATTTCCAATCATTGTTTTGTTTCCTTGTGCTGTTTGAATTCATGCTTGCTTCTACATGTAAAAGGTTTCTTGAGTTAATATTTATGTGACCCCAATTCACTTAATAAAAA
Organism: Medicago ruthenica; assembly: GCA_018208015.1. Taxonomy (NCBI): domain Eukaryota; kingdom Viridiplantae; phylum Streptophyta; class Magnoliopsida; order Fabales; family Fabaceae; genus Medicago; species Medicago ruthenica. Next base: position 231,228 of record WNNG01000341.1, read on the forward strand.
GGCATAAACTTGTAAGCACCTTTGTTTGTATCCTGTCGCTGGTTGCCTGGAACCAAAAAGTAGTAATCCCCCCCTCCCCGTTCCTGTCTTGTGGTTAATGATCAGTCAATTATAAAATGATTAATATATTAAACTATTTGGCTGGCTTCAATTTTCACTTCATGTGATTTATAAACAATCATATAAATATGTCAATTATTTAAATTAAATGTCAATTTTTATAAAGAAAAAATGGATGGAATATCTTTTTCATAGTTTTCCTGGATTATCCATAATTTTTGTCATGATTGGAGTATATTCGGCATTGGTGTTGTTCTTGTACGCAGTAACATTGCATTAAAAGGAAGGATACCAAATATATTAGGTTACATTTCCATATTGGGCACTGCTTTATTTAATGAGTCCATTTTGACACGCAAGTTTCGTATATTTTAGAGGATGCCTTTACTCTTAGAATGAACAGTATATATATATATATATATATATATATATATATATATATATATATATATATATATATATATATATATATGCAGTTCAAACTGCTAAGAGTCACTGAATTTTGGTTGCTATAGCACAGTTTTTATATTCTTTTCTTTAATCGTCTTAGAGTATCAGTGCACTGCTGCATGTAAACAAGATATTTGAAGTTGGAATTTCCGAAGGTCTTCAAGAAGAATTGAAGTACTTGAACTTGAATATTGTTGAGATGGTACACATCCATTCTCTTCAAGTGCACTTGTATTTATTTATTTTTTTTAGGGAAGTGCAGTTGTATAGTTTCTAGCTTAAATGATTGTTTTTAATGTTCAACAATACTGCAGGCGAGTTCATGCATAACAACGGAGCTTGCATATGTCTATGAGCTGGTACATTTTATTTTCTCATCTCCTATTAGTTACCAGAACAAGATGCAAAAACTAAATTGTGTATGATGATGCTTTGGTGATTAAATGCATCTGATTAAAAAGAAAAACATCTTAAATGTCGACACAATCTAGAGAGTAGAAACTTATTTGATTTTTTGTTTGAGTATGAGTGACATTTGTTAGTTTTCCTTCAATTGGCTTCCTGTTATAACTGACTATCTTTTACAGATAATTGGGGTTATTGATGTAAACAGAACTAAAGAGAAGGGATATCCGACAGTGGTGAAAGAAGGTTTCTGTGATGAGGTTAAACCCTGGCTCCTCATTCTTTTCTTCCCCTTAGCATGTCATTATAATGCATATGCATTTTTCAAATTGGAAAATCGTGTATTATTCAAATTATCCGTCAAGTATTTGCGTAGTTGTTCAATGGATGAATTAGTCCGTAGCTGTTTAAGTTTAATCTACTGCATAAATTTTCTTCCTTCACAAGGTAAAATTTGGTTTTACTGTGGCTGACATTTTACTTTTGGACTTGTGATAAATTGGTTATTATTCTAAGTTGGATGAGCTAAGGCAAATATATGAGGAATTGCCAGAATTCCTGGAAGAGGTAGCTTTGATGAAAATTCTAAATTCTAATTCAGTAAAACAAATATGCTATGTGTATTCATCGTGATACATTTTTTGCAGGTTTCATCGTTGGAACTTGCACAACTCCCTGATCTATGCAAGAACAAGCTTGTTCCCTGTATTGTTTATATACAGCAAATAGGTAATTCTGACTCTGAATAATATTTGTATCCAGAAAACTTGTAAGTAGTTGATAATAACCCAATATTATTATTATTAATATTATTATGGAAATCACTATTTCTTTGGTGATTGCTATCTTAATATGTTTTGCTTGCAATAATATTTGTTGGACTGTTGTGCCAACTGCCCAAACTTGTTCAAGTTGAAGCTAAATAAGAGTTGGAGTCTGACACCCTTGGCCCAAATCACTATGTGTCATCAGGCTTTAACATTCGAGTTTTGTGTTCAAATCCCTCCACAGCCTTCCATGGTTTAGGAGAACAATTAACTCAATTGAGTGTCCGGATTCTTAGTTCACCAATCACAGTATCTTGATAAAAATAAAATACGTCTTTTTGTTGTTATATAAGCTTGTAAGGAAGTATAATAGTTTAGTTTTTATTATACAAGTTACTTATTCTGAGTTCTGAGTTTTGACAACTAATTTACGTTTAATTTTCCAAATGTTGCTTTTAGATATTACTTGTCTTTGTTTGATGCTAAATTAAATCTTTTCTGGGCCAAAACTGTTCCTCTGACTGATTGAAATTTAGTGTAGACTTGTCAAAGGTGACATGTCTGGGTTTCTGGATCAGTTATTAATGGAAGATGGTGGATGACAAAAATTTGCCGTTGAACTATGGTGAAAGCATTTGCAGCAAATGGCGGTAGCATAGCCATAATTTTAAACAAAAAAATATTTTTAACTAGACATGCAAAATTACAACTTGTATTAACAACTAGAAACCTAATTAAATCGTTATCTATCTGTTGGAAATCCCGCCCCGAGCATGAGGGGGTGTGTTGGTAATCCCACCTTAATTGCGATTTGCCCCTACTTGCCTTATGTTGGCTTGTCTTTGAGGAGGTGGATTTAGTCCCACATCGGTTAGATAGGAAGCTTGATCAGAGTTTATAAAGAGGAGGCAGTCCTCACCTTACAAGCCGGTTTTGTAAGGATGAGTTAGGCCCCAAATTTCAACACTATCAAATCAAGAAGGTCAAAGAACAAAAAAAATCCAGATACAAGAAGGTCAAAGAACAAAAAAAGTTAAAGCTAATACACTAATTTGCTCTGTTAATTTATTTATGAATATTTTCCAACTAAAATGCCTTTTTTTTTTTAAAAAAAAAAAATCCCTGGACTGCCATGGCACCATGATTGTTGCAGGCTTGCCGACATGGTGACTGTTTAACAGCACTTGAGATTTTATCGTTGCATATTGTTTTTGTTTTCTGTAGGATATTTAATGTGCATCTTTGAAGAAAAACTTGAAGAAACCACTCTCGAGAAACTTATAGAATGGGAATACACTGTATGTTGGTGTTTGCATTTTGTTTAAGTAATTTATTCTAATCGATATATTCTATTTTGATGGTAATCATTTCAAATATAGTTTGGTGATGCAGATGGAGAGACGAAAAGATACTTTTATCGTACGCCAAAGACACGGGAACTGGACAATCTTCTAGGAGATATCTATCATAAAATTCTAGGTGTTTAATCATTTTTTATATTTCCCTGATGTCTTTTCACTTTTCGGGGGTCTATTGAGGGAAATTCAAAAAACAGAGGGAGCCTCCAGTCTCTCATGCTGCAACTTTAGAAAGTGATCCTAGAAGCTATGTCTTGCCAACAACCTCCGCATTTTTTAACTGAAGATTGGGAGTTGCAAATGGTTCCCTTAGAAGTATTGGATGTATGCAGGCTGCTTAATAGAACTTCACAGTTTTAAATTGGAGAGATGATTTTCGTACAACCAAATTTGGACAACTTTTGTGACAATTTTTTACGTGGTTAACGCAATTCAAATGTGTTTAATTATCTTCAGTGGATGATTAATTGATATGCCAAGTGTTGAAACTCATTAATCACCAACATAACTTCATTAACCACAAATTTGATGGTTAATCATAATTTTCAGATGTTTGGACACCTTAAAATTGTGATTAATCACATTCAAATTCATGGTTAATGAAGTTACGCCGATGGTCAATTAGTTTTGATGCCTAGTATATCCATTAATCATCTACTATACGTAATTAACCACTTTAAAAGTAGTCGCAAAAGTTTTCAAATATTAGTTGTTTGAATAACACTACTGTTTAATTAAGTGGTCCAATTTTCCGGATCACGAGAACACACGTGAGGATAGTGATGGCCTTCCCTGCATTCAACCTTGGGAACAAAGAGGATCTGCCTGTCTCTGCGTGTGTGGGTGTTTGGGGGGGGGGGGGGTCAATTTATCTTACTTATTTCCTTGTTCTGCATCTTCTGTTGGTCAGTAACAGAGGAAATGCCCTCTGGTTGTAAGGAGTTAGCTCCAAACCTTGATGAAATTCATTCAGAAAAACAGATTTGTATATTTATATACGAGATACATTACAGAGAATATTGAGTTTTCTTTTAGAGTTGCAATACTTGGTCTCTAGTGCAAATCTTTACTTAATTATTTCTGAATTCTGTCGTTTAAGATATGGAGAGGGCAATCGCTAGAGATTTGTTTTCGCATGTATCATTGTTCTCAACCCATTTGACAAAGGTGGCAACTTTTGCGGCTGAACTGGACTGGTAAGATAAACTTTTGTTATTAATAACATGTGCTTTCCCAGACATTTCATCATTGATAATTTCTTTCCAGCTTTTTGTCGATGGCTTTGGTTGCTCAACAGAACAACTATGTCAGACCTGTATTGACCGAAGAAAACTTGCTCGATATAAAAAATGGAAGGTTAAAAGCATCTGGTTCATAAAAATCCTCTTGAAAATGGATAACTATTGAAATGATTAATGATAAAAAGTTGTTTTTGTTTGTAGGCATGTTTTACAGGAAATGACTGTAGACACGTTTATTCCTAACGATACTAAGATTTTTCATGATGGTAAATATATGTAGATATTCGTAACTGATATTAGCTAAATTATGTCCAAGAAATCTTTTTTGCTATAATATTACTGTTTAATCCCTGTTCAATTACTCTTTTTATCAGGAAGAGTTAACATCATTACTGGTCCTAACTTTTCTGGGAAGAGTATCTATATAAAACAGGTGGTTTGTTATTATTCTTTATATTCCAAGAATATGTATTCTCTTCTCTATGGCATTTGTAATTATTGTTTCAAATAGCAATAATGTTGAAGAGGCAGGCCATCTTCTTTTTAACCTCTATTTCTAAGGCTCAAATAATATGTTTCAGAACTATTGTTTTTAGCGTTACTTGTATCAATGCTGGTTGTTATTATGCATCTGATCTGACAACTCTTAAAGCTACAATTGTTAACAGAGTTTATGAATCTTGAAACAGAAAAGTCCATTGCAGTCCGAAATTACAGATCCTATATAAATCTCATAGTATGATAGAAAAAATCCCAGAAGAATTACTGGTTCCTATATAACAATTTAACAAGTGATAAATACAAATGAAAGAATTTTTACTGGTTTGCAGGTCACACATCTCTCTTTTTTATCGTAAGTGTTATGTATTTTTACCTATGATTTTGAAACATCATTACACCAATTGGACGCAGTCCTTCAGGTCATTTGGTGAATACTAGCTGGATTTGTCCATTGGCACAGGACATTTTCGCATGCAATAAAGAAGTTTGAGGAGTAAAGAGGGCAATTTTATTTGGACAATTACAATTGTATTTTGGATTTACTAACTTAAAATAACTTTATTTTCTTGACCTGTTTATGGTGCTTTGCCGATGGGTACTCAAAGGGGTTTAATTCTGATGGTGGATAGGCAGAGATTGGCAAGCTTGTCTGTTTTGGTTGTCGATTTTGGTTTTTTACTTGTTTTCCTTTAATAACACGTTCTATTCTCTGTTTATGTACTTCACTCTTAACAATTTTTATATGTCTTGTGGTTGAACACAGAATTTATTCGTATTTTTTGGATAGTTGATCCTTACTATATGATGCTATGGTCCTTGCCCCTGATTATCTGTGATAAAAACAGTAACAAAAGTGTTTTCCTTTGCCAGGTGGCTATTATTGTTTTCCTGTCCCATATTGGTAGTTTTGTGCCAGCTGATGCAGCAACTGTTGGGCTGACAGATAGGTATGACTTTCTTGTATCCCAAGTCTTTTATGAGATAGGAGTTCACCTTTGTATGTTTAGTAATTACAATCTTGATCTTTTAAAAAAAAAAAGTTATTTCAATCATAATGTTAACAAATTTTTTTGGGGATCAAAACTGCAGAATATTTTGTGCGACGGGAAGCAGGCTTATGACAGCAGAACAATCAACATTTATGATTGATCTACATCAAATTGGGATGATGCTGAGGTATGCTGAAAAAAAGATGGATAAGCATAGCTGTAATACATTGAACTAAAAGCAATCATGGGCTAAATCTGTATGTTCACCTAGTATTTGAACTACTGTGCAGTATGATCCTTTCTTTCACATTATTCTTTTATAACTGTACAAGATAGGATCAGGAAACAACTATAAAGAAAATCGGTAAAGTTTACATTATAAAAAAGATACTGTGTCTAATATGATTTGGAGGATCGTCTAATAGTCAGAGATAAAGAGAAACAAAAAATATATAAGTCAAATCAGTAAAAGGGATTTAGAGGTTATATGTAAGTTAATACATGATAGAAATGTAATGATAGTAGAAATTTTAATTATTGTTATTGCAGTCAAAACCTGCAGGCATGCCAACAAAATTAAAATAAGTCAAATCATTAAAAGAGATTTAGAGATCATATGCAAACTTAAGATATGATAGAAATGTAGGGACAGTAAAAGATTTGATTATGGCTGTTGTGGTAAAAATCTGCACCTGCAGGCATGCTACTTCACGATCTTTGTGTCTGGTGGATGAATTTGGTAAAGGTACTCTTACAGAAGGTCAGTTTCTTCAATGTTTCTGAAATGTCTAATATGTGTAATACATGACTTTATTTAAGAGACTAATTTTTGGCATATATGTTTTGATCTCCTTTCAGATGGCATTGGTCTGCTCGTTGGGGCCATAAATCACTTTATCACATGTGATGAACCTCCAAAGGTATAACTCTTATATTCCTGAAATGTCTGTTAGCTTTTCTTTCAATTTTGAAAATTGATGTAATGTTGAACTATGGTATTTTGGCGATGGGCCACGCTCAGTCGGTTTCTGAATACTTTTATGGTCTGTCCTTGCCTCTTTGGTGGAAGCCATCTTTCAATTAGATTTGCATGCTTACATATAGATTCATCCTATGTTCATCTTAAAAGTAAATACGTTGTGAGAACAATTCATATAAATGACATGGTTTTTTTTAACATATTGATTGATTATTATTTTTTGCATGAAATTCATATTTGTTTCTTCACACACACGCGCGCTCGCGCAGGCACATTCTTTTTATCAAACTTGTACTTTAGGGACAAACTTTATCCACCTAACTTCAAATTAATTTCAATATAAAAAAAATTAGTGTACCGACTTTTGAAAGGGAGAAAATCTCTTCTATTTATTTTCCTTTAAGATGCACAGTTTTACTGACATTTATTACTTTTTTGAGTCCTCTAATTTTAAATTTTATAATTTTCCGTATATCTTTTACTTTTTAACTCAATATTAGCTTATTGTACGCTTAAAATTATTTATTTATAAAATTTTCTTTATAAGTTATTCATAAAATTTTAATTGTATAAATCGATAACTTGTAAATGAATATAGGTAGTGACAGTTATTTGTTTCACTTTTTGTAAACTAAAATGCACTTTCTCATGAGAGATTGTAATTGTCATTTATTGTATGAATTTTGTAGGTTTTCGTGTGCACTCATCTGATGGATTTATTGCACGGGTGTTCTTTGACCAAGGTTTTGTATTTTTTCATTATGATGGAGTTGGATGTTTTAAAGATCTAAATTGAGTGTTCAACGATAAATTATATGGTTTTATTGGATTATTTCAAGTGTTACATGATAATTTATATGGTTTTATTGGATTATTTCAGTCTGAGCAGATTAAGTTCTACACAATGAGTATACTGAGGCCTGAAGACGATTCAACTCATATCGAAGATATTGTTTTTTTATATAGGTATCATTTTGTTGATTCTGCCATGTAGTATGATAGGAATTATATTTACCTCATAAGGGCATCTGATGACAGTGAATTTGATAGAAGGCTATTGCCCTATTGTACTTTACTTGATCTGCTAATTTTACATGCCCACCAGCTGCTAATATTAACCTTTATACAATGCAAACCTTTTCATCTGGACATGGAAAACTGAAAGCCAAAATTTATTTATTTGAGCGTACATTTGTTTCAATATTTTCCCATCCTGATAGATAATAGCCTAATATATAATAATAATAATAATGTGCATGAGTGGTTGTATTAAATTCATTCAATGACATCCTTGTGCTTTCTAGATTATTGAATTTAGTATGGAATTAAAATGGTTCTGCATCTGAGAAGATTTCAGCGTTGCTATTAACTTACTTTCATATTGCTGCAGGCTTGTCCCCGGGCATGTGCATCATAGCTATGGTATGCTTTTGCTTTACTAGTACTGTATATCAATTGAAAAATGGATGGAAATGATGTGTTGTTTTGGGAATCTTGCAGGGTTGCACTGTGCACTACTTGCAGGTAATTTACAAGATACTGTTTAAAAATGATATTGCCTGATCAAAAAGATTATTGAAAACATAATTATACACACACACACACACATACACACACGCACACGTGCATGCAAGATGATGCTTGAATGCCTATGTTTGTTATGATTTCATTGTAAAAAATATATGCCAAGGTTTTAAGTTTTACTGTAGCAATGGGGGGATGAGTCATTCGCAGACAGGTGAGTGGAAGTGGAACATGTGATATAAATTGGTAAAATCTATGGGTTTTCTCAGTAGAAGTAATGTCGTTCTGATTATGAGGAACCATCAAAATGCTTGTGAGTAAGCATTTGAAATGCCATATACTATTGTCTTTGATGAATGTCATATCCTATGTCTGGCTTAATTGGTGGATCAGCTTCAAGAGGCTGCCGTTAAGAGAGACGAAAAGGAAAGGAAAGCATTGCCTGGTTTTTCAATCACTTTACGATGTACTCAGCTTCATTATGTTTGCACTAATCGTAATGAAATCAGGCTATTCTGTTATACCCATACTCACTGAGTCACTGATAAATATACTATGGTTTAAGGATGCCTTTAGCTCCTATAGCTGTGCTTACTTGAGTTCTGAGATTTTGAACCTTGTAGTTGTTAGTTTTTTATGTGAAAGTTATATTAGTTGGGGGAGGATTCAGTCATATAGTCATAGATCATCCAATGTGTGATCCCACATAGTTTGTTCCATCAGGGACTCCAGCTGATATTTCCAAACCCTCTATCCATCTCTTGGCTTTGTTGGCACTCTACATCTCACTATTGCCACCCCAGTTATATGTTTCTATAAATCCATATCATATAATAAAATACCATACCTTAAATTAGAGGAATTGATCCTTGGTGGAAAATACGGACCATTTACTTTTAGATACTATAAATTAGAAGAATGTGTTATCTGGTATGTGTAAACATAGTATAGTCTTGTAAAATAAACACAGTATAGGCTTAAATTTATTTTGCTTTACTTTTTTATTTATGTGATGAATATGTTGAGTCTGCCTTTTCCACTCTTAGTTTCTGGTAGATCAAGCTGTATCGTTTATGCAGGCGTGCCGGACGAAATTATTACAAGAGCAGCAGTTGTGTTGGACGCTGTTTCAAAAAACAATTGTGTTGAGAGGTTATGCAATGAGAACATCTCAGCTCAAGATGATGAATACAAGGTATCATTTCAGTTTCAAAAGTCAAATTAAAGATACTTGTTACATTTTGGATATCATTTACTCACAATCTCACATAGACATTATTCATGCAGGACGCTATGGAGAAATTGTTGAAATTCGATGTTGACAATGGCGACTTAAACCTTTTTTTCGAGGATATGTTTTGCAGTTCCTAATGCATCATAAGTTCATGACCACGGCATTTGCTTATAGTTTTCAACAAGGAGTATATGAATTCCTTATTGACTTTTTTATTTCCTTTACTTCCTCTTTATGTTTTTTGTTTAATGCTTGGATTCGCATATCAACTTGTATGTTTGGTTTTTATGGTATTCCTGATGCAGGATTTTACAGGGGAGGATTTACTTTTCTCTTTTGAACTAAGGACATTATAAAATCTCTTTTAAAATCAATTGTGATTGAAGTATTATATGATCATTGATCACGGTGTTCTTTGAATATTTTTAAAATATCAAATATGTTTTGAAATGTACACTTAGCATTCCAAAATCTTCTCCCCCAAATCGTCCTCCCAAACGTACCTTAGAGATGTAGAATTAATTTTGACATATTTTGATGTTTTCGAGTATAATTGATTTTGACTTGAAGCTAGAATTTGTATCTTTTGACTTCCATAATTAATTTTAGTTTTGAATTACTTATTGGTCAACCACTTATATTTGAATATGTTTAAACATAGATCACTTTACATTCAACTGACGTTTAGTTAGAATTAGTTTTGAATTTATTGTTCAATAACTAACATTGCATTGAATTTTGAAAATGTCAATTAAAAAGAAACAAAAAAAATCTTCAAATGTAACATTTACTCCTATGTTTTAAAATAAATGTTGTAGTCAGCTATTTCATATATGTCAAGATACAACTTTAACCGTTGATATCTTTAATTATCTATAGTAAAATGTTATAATATTTAATATTTTTCCCTAAAAAAATATTAATTTTGAAAATGTTTATCGAGATAAATCGAACATCTTATATGTTAATATTTGTATTTATATATAAGTTAAAACAAATGGTCAAAATAAGTTATAAGTTATAAGTTATGTGAATAGTGTATATTATAAAAATAACTATTTTAAAACGGAGGGAGTAAAAAATAAGTAAGTGAGAGGTAATCAAACTCGCGTGACATCATTTTCTTTTTGACAATTCGCCTGACATCATTTCATTACAATGGATTTTTTTTTTGTTTTGCCTAAATTGATTACAATGGTTTTGTAGGTATATTAAATTAAACATTTCTTTTCTTTTCAAATAGGAATATTGTATAAACACTATTGAATACTGTAAAAATAAGGCCACACTCGGTGACACTTTTTTTTTCTTTTCAAATAGGTGAACTTTTCAAAAAGGAAAAACAAAGATAAAAGTGCTAGACCATCACCATTTTCAGATTTCTGTTAGATTCAGATTAAGTATTATGTTAAAATCAGTTAGCTAGTTGTTAAAATTGTTGGTTATTTAGTTAGAACTAGCTTTGTATCTCTTTTTTTTTTATCAAGTCTAGCTTTGTGTCTCTAGCAATATATATGGTGAAATACCCCTTAAAAAAATGGTGAAATACCCTCATTTTGTACTCCCTTTTCATTTTCACTTTCCATTTTCATTTTGTACTCACTTTTCATTTTTTTATCTTGTTGTTTCTTGGTGGTTAACTTTTTCGTATCACTCGTTGTCCTCCATACGTTATTTTTCCGGTCTTTCTGTGGTTTTCTATCGTGTATATCTATTTTGGAGAGTTTATGGAAATAAGTTAAAAACATCTATAAACATATAATAAACTGTTTTCTATAAACTCTATCAAGTAGTCTCATTAGTGTTTATGCTAGTAGATAAGTTCAATTAAGTTAATTCAAACAAATTCGTAATATTGACACTGGAAATTCTTATTACCAACATTGCCTTTCATGAAAATCTACTTCTACAAGATAATATTGGCTAATTCCACCTGCAACTTCGTGTCTTTCCCGCCAAAATAATCTTGTGATACTTAAGTCCTCGGTCCTTGATCTTTTAAAAAATGCACAAGGTAAGTCTATGTAGGATAATAAATAATAATAATAATAATAATAATTTATTAAAATAATAGTATTTATTTAAATACAAAGTGCAAAACACTGAGGTAAGTCGGAGATGTAGGCAAAATTGATGGAATTTCATGACAAACATCAAACATCGTGTGTTCTCTGTTTGTGTTCTCCTATCCTTTTTCTTTTGAACTGGACTGTGGGCATGCTTCATAGGTTTCAATCCATCTTTGTTCTTTACCATGTTTTTTTTTCCTTTTTGATTTGTAACTGAAATTCATGCTTTTTATTTTCTTTCCCTTTTCTCCAGATAATATGGAAGCCATACTCAAAAATCATCCTCAATGAACCTTATCTATCACAAAAGGTTATAGATTAGGGAGATCTGTGACTACGGTCATTGCTGGTTCATATGCCATGAATCATCGCCCAGATTTGGAAGGAGATCTTAACACAACCCTTATCGACTCATGGGTTGGTAACCTCGCAAAAGTTCCAGATGGGCGTAGCCGTAGTACAAAATATAATCCCACATGGAAGCATGTTTGAGAAACAAGGCAGAATCAATTGATATCTGAGGTACCGACAACACGGCAGTCTACTCAGAAGTAGCTTCAGAGATATCTATTCAGTTGCCTTCTTGTCAGCAAACAACTCCAGTTACTCAATCATTGGCTTTAGGATCGACAACTGAAGTAAATGAAATTCCTAACTGTGGTAACTATGATTCAACTTGGCGAAATGTGGAGGATGTGCTTGAGAATGTTGAAGATCAAGAGGTGAATTCGAAGGCTCCAAGCGGTGTGGAGACTCTTGATGATGAGGAGACTGACAATGAGTTACTAGTCCTTTGACGAAGAGAAAAAAGAATGAAAATGCTCCAGATAAATCTCCATTGAATTTTTTCAAAAAACAAAATCTCTTTCGGAAACTCAGACACTAGGACATGGGATACATAAGGGCGTTTGGTAAAATCTTTGATTATTTTCTGTGCAAGTAATGCCATTTTGAGGAATCATTAACTTTCTTAAGAAATGTGTTGCTAAAGATTGCTCTTGTGGGATGGAATTTGATATTTTTGAACTCTTTCAAATCACAGAACAAAAGTTACAGTAAAAGCATTTGAATTGCCTTATCATCCTAATGTATTTGCAAGAGAAGATGAATGTCAGAAACACACTACAGTTGTCGAAGAGTCTACAATTTCCCTTTGGTTGTACAAAAAAAAAAATACCATTTGAAGTGAAAAATTGATTGCCAATGGCCTGACGTAGGTTAGGTTGTAGGCCTCTGTCAATTAGCTTGACCTATTTCCACGTCTATCACCAACTTCAGGCTGCTACTAGCTGTCTCATATTAATAGGAGAAGTGTAAGTTGAAGAACCATCGAAAATTCTGTCTACAAAGATACGCGAAGCTGCCTCCGTAGGATGAAATTGATCCCAGAAAATGTGATCTTGTCTGTTGGGACAAAGATGTGACACAGGCAGGCAAGGAGCCCTGGCATTTAGCTCTCCTAGTCCACAACAAGCAGCTTTCACCTCTGTAAATCCTGAAATTGATTCATCATTTCATTTTAGTATCAAATTTCACAAAACATTACTATTATATAAAACTAGCATGTATGATCAATTATTACAGTTTGTCCCATGGCATAATGAATTGATGTTTAGACTAATAATAATTTAGTGCATGTTTGAATTGGATGTGATGATAACCAAACCGGGTGAGTCCCAGTGATTTTGGTAAAAGTTAGACTTTATACTTCTACAAAATCATGGTGTCACGGAGAGATATTGGAAACTAAGCAATAGTAATACCGTAAGAAGCTGGATTTTGAATGAGGTCGTTCATGGCGGCATAAGTGTCAAAGTAGGAGTAGAATATGTCTTGATTCTCTGATTGCCATTCTTTCAACATAGATTGAAGGCCTTTGTTATATTGAACAGACCAGTAATTGGTTTCTACAACACATTCCGTTTGGTTCTTGAGCCTGAACACAGGACAACATCCAAGTGCCCCCACTCCAGCAATCTCAAATTTACGGCCACCATTATCATATAATCGCTGCATAAATTAAAAACATAAATAAGAATGTATCTTCTAAGCAAGCATAACAGAATATAGTAATGGCTGGTAAATGAGATATGGTTCAACTATATGTAAACCATTGATAAACGAGGTGACTGATGAAACGAAATACAGTAAACTTTCTTGCTTGAAATTTCATATTTGATAAGAATGATGAATTTACTCATATACTTAATAGGAATTTATGAGTAAAAAAAATATAATAGGAATTTACTTATATACTTATATTTTTTTAAAAAAAATTGGATAAAAATGTTGTGCGTGGGATCACTTTTAGCGGATTTAAAGTTGGACTATTTTGTGATTGGTGCATGTTATTGTTAGGCATCCTTGTGATGTAGATAAATAATAACATATCAACCAGTGGCATGAAAATCCGATATGACACTAATATGTCGACACCAATTATACTTTAAAAAGGCAGTTGATAATTACATGTGTCGGTATCGTGTTAATCTTAATATTAACATAATAATGACAACGACTTTTAATTTGAAGCATTGGTACTACATGTGAATGTAAGTGTATCAACCTAAGTAAAAACTATATAACTAAAAGTAAAAGTTCCTTGTTGAGAGTTTAAATGCAGTATTTTTGCATACAATGTAACTAAATAATTAGCATGTTGTTACCTGTAGTTGCAGCTTGAGTGAGAAAAGCATGTAATCAACATACTGTTGTGGGGTATTTTTGTTACGAAGTTCAGATGACTCAAAATATCCAAAAAGATCATTGCTTCCAATCACAACAGCAAAAATTGATTTTGAGAGATGCTTCTGTAAAGCACTTGCTCCCACTTCTCTTGTTAATTCCTCATACACGTTTGTGTAATACTTTACTTGTTTTGTCAACGGTAACGATTGTCTCTACAAAATAGAAATGATTTAGATAGATATCATCAAGCGGGGATAGCTCAGTTGGGAGAGCGTCAGACTGAAGATCTGAAGGTCGCGTGTTCGATCCACGCTCACCGCATAACAACATTTTATTTTTTTGTGCTGGCGTAAAGTGATTCATATCATTATTATAAGGGCCCACATCCTCTAGAGACATATCCTAAACACCAATCTTTGTCTTGCAAACCCACCTCTATTTGAGATATTATATGGAAATTGAAATGAAATTTGCTATTGTAATAGATAAAAATATCAAAAATCCAATTTTGTCCTTCATAATTTTCTCACTATCTAAATTACTCTCTGACTTATTATTATAACATAAAAGCTAGCTAATTTATCAAAAAAAAAAATGAAAATTTATGAGAATTCAAAAGGGTGACTTACATAGCGCTGATCTGTACCATCAAATATTCCAGCACCTGCGGAAGCAAAGCTAACACCATTTATGAAGGATACATTATTGATATTTTTGTTACCCTTTGATATTGATATTAAGGAGAGGTAAGGTGGTGAAGTTGCCAAACCCACTTTCTCACCTGCAACCCAACAAATTAATCATATACAATTTTTTTCTTTTCGAATATAATATAATCATATACATTTTCGTTTCAGACAAATAGAACCGATTAGCATAAGAAAAATACAAGTATGTCATGTCAGTACACGTGTCTATAATAATTTACTAGGGTCCATACCTCAATAAAATAATCAGATTTTTTTTTTTGTTAAATGACTTAAAATAATCAGAAGTTAATAATGACATTAACGTAATGAACTTGACATGTATGTATGCATGTACTTATAGAGTTTTGCCATCATTTCTCTTGTTTTTATTTGGTCATATCGTGTTTTATGAAGAAAAAAATCATTTTATATTCTTGCAATAGGAAACAAACTTTTTAAAGTTTTCTCAAGTTTGTTGACCAATTCCATCTATTTCTGAATCCCATGTAATTTAAGTATGTTTTTTCACTCTCAGTTCACCAAATCAAAGTCGGTCACGTGAGTTTATTTGAAGAAAAATATTGCAAAAAAAAATATGGCTTATTTTGACCCCATAAAATATCTATCCAATAGACGCACATATTATTTTTTTTAAAAGAATAATATTAAAAAACAAGTATAATATCTAATAGACAAACATATTATTGGAGATTATTAACACACTTGTACATGTTATTTAATTTAATATGAGTAGATTAACTAGCAAGTTGCAATATGAAAAAAACTATATTTTCAAAAGTATATAAAAAACAGAGATAATATTTTAGCTATTTGATCACTAATATTTCCAGTAGAAAATATGATTTGATGATTTTGGAATTTCAATGATAACAAGATTGCCATCATCAAAGATATCATTATATGTAATAATCAACACATGACTATAAGAAAAATAATACAAGTATATATTTGAAAAGTTAGTTGAATCAATTGAATTTTGAATCATACCAATAAAATCAGCAGCATTTTTGCCGTTGCTAAATCTCCCAGTTGGTTTGTGATTAAGAAAATCGATACCATAGTGACGATGATTTGCCTTGGCAATGGAAAGAGTCAAGTAATTGTTGTTTCCAACATCTACTAGTGAATCTCCAAAAACATAAACAGCTGGAACCATTTGAGCCATTGAGAAACCATAGTTATAGAAAAATACAAAGGAACACACAAGGAATGTTCTGAAACCCATCTTGTATATTACTATGTGATTGCTTAATTGAACTTGTTTTTGGATTTAAAGCAATTCCAAAAATTTATCAATGAGTGGTACACGTCAATTTGCGTGTGAAAAGAAGAGATTTGATCTAGTGGTTAGTGAAGCAAAGTATGCAAAGAGAGCACTCCAGAATATATTCTCCACCCACTTATATTTCATTTTGTTTTATTTTAATGTTACTTTTTTATAACATTTTTTAATGTTGTTCTATACAAATGTTGTCATTGTCGAAAGTAAGATTAATTTGTGCTTAGGAGCAAAATTTTAATGATCCAACTAGGACATTCTATTTCTTTACATTTTGTAAGCTTTATGATCTTAATTTTTATGTAGCTGATAATCACGTGACAGCCATATACAATTAATTAGTTAGTTTATTGAAAATGAAAGCATTCACAAAAGTGTACTAGTATATATATTGTGTTCTTTATGGTATATCGAAAGCATGAGGCAGACACATCAAAATACTATGCGGTATGTCGTAGTAATAAATAAAGGAGAAATAATATTTCAACGGCTATTTCTTAACAATTTTTGTGATAAATTTCTCTTTTATATTCTTACATTGTATTTTTACTTTCTCTTTATTGCTTTGATTTTTATGTCAACACTTAAATTTCTTTGTATATTTAAGTTATCCCACAAATTATCAACAAAAATGGTTGTTCAAATAACACTCATCTAAATAAAGTTACTTTAAACACAAAGTAAAAGCTTTTATATGTACAATTAAATCGATTATTTGCTACAAATGCGAGAATTCGTTAATTAATTGCCTAAGATGGGTAGAATCACATAGACCATAAAGTTCTCATCAAGATTTTGATGTTTTTCTTGTCAAAAAAAAAAAAGAGTTTTGATGTTTTTTCTTTAGGAATCAAATATTGTTGTATATTCCTTAAAAAAGAAATATTGTTGTATATTTTCCCCTAAAAAAATATTGTCGTATATTTACCAAGAAGCGCCAATATCATTTATTCTTAAAAGTTATTAGGTCTAGCAACACCTAAATTTAATTTTTTTTCCTTCTAATTGTAATTCATTAAATGCTAAATATTACAACCCTAAAAATCTTCCCTCTACTCTAATTTCAAATTTGAATTTTGTTGCACATTTATTGTTATTTATTTAGTCAACCATGTAATGTTAACCTTTGGAAGTTACATAACCTTTGTATTTTCCTATGTGTACTAATGGCATTCAAACCGTTTTTGGAAGTTACATAACAAAATAATTAGTATTGGAAATAGACATGCACATTAAGTATCATTATTAGTGATGAATGCCTATAAGGAACACAAAAGGAATGAGCTTAATGGACAATTGACTTATTTCAAATATTATATATATACACACACTGAGAATTGTTTTGCCATAACAACAAAGATATCGCCCTTCACATAAGAGGTAGTCATGATGGACAGTATGTCTGTCATAAATGTCACAATTCTCCATTCACTGCCAAAGATGTCTTTTTTTCCTCAAACGATGCTATTTTTATCTGCATATTCGTTTTCATGAGTTGAGATTTTGCTATCTGTATCTGATGTCTTTCTTATGATTTTGGCTTTTACAGATGTGGTTTTATAGGAATATGAACCAACAGATACAGCTTATATTCATCTCTTGAGGCTTAAATGGTGTACCTATCACGTAGAGTACCATCCAAAAGAGATATGTTTGATAACATGGCCTGATTTTGTAAAGCCAATATTTGTCATATTTGTTGTCCTTTGTTCAAATTGATGTTATGTAGCATTTGTAAAAGAAAAAAATGTTATAAATCAACCATTCATATTAAGATTGTAAGCCAGACACATTTTTGTTGAAACAACATCTTTTTGATAAATGTTTTAATGATAACAAACCTTATGAAATAAACACTAAGTTTTATGAATGGTGATCTACTGACGTTTTCACTTAAGTCCTTTCACAGAAGTTGGCAAGAAAGAAGTCTCTTACAAGTGCATATATATACTCAGTGAAAGAATATCAAAACAGTAGTATCACAAGCTCAAAGAAGATATAGAAAGAATATTGTTTGAATCAAAAGAGTGCTGATTCAATAAGAAGATGAATCTTATGATTAATTGACTCATCATCGTCACCACATGCTCAAACCAACAAACAAAGCAAAGGGCAAATATGGACTTTTGAGCAATGTCAAAGATCTCCATAATTAAGATCAAGAATAAATTTTATTCTGTTTGTCTCACCAAAAGAAGGATCAAAATCATAAAGATCAAGAACCTTAAATTGGCATTAAAAAGCAAAGCAAATCAAGAGTTTATTTGCACATGGCTCTGGAACATTTTATGGAATAAAATCAGCAAAGGCCCATTAAAATATTCGACCCATTAAGGAATGAATGGAAAAAGTTCCATTAAAGAATATGCCTCCAAAGTTACTTCTTCAAAAGGCATATGACATCACCAAAAGGCATCATCTAATGACATCATGCAATGACATCAAGACTACATCATCAGAAGTGTCCTCCAAGCTTCTACAATCAAGAGAACAGCTCATGACAACTTGCAAAAACGTGTTGCTTTGTGCCCAAGTTATGGCTGGAACAATAAGAACGATCTGGAGAACGTTCTCAGTGAACAGTTTTCAAACTTGCCCTACAAGCATCAAGTGGAGCCTATTTTCTCAATTTGAATTGAGCTTCAACAGCTCTTTTTCAGCTTGGCCTCCAAGTTTTACATCTCCTATAAATACAGGAAGGCTATGAAGGTTTATGGCAAGAGCTTGAAACATAAAAACATCCATCTCTCAAGTGATATCATCATTATTCTCTCAAGCTATTCACAAAACAACAAACTCCAAATCTCTCACTATATCTTTGATCAATATCAAGAGTTTTTTCATCATAATCTCAAACACGAGTTGAGAAGCCTTTGAGGCTAAGAGATTGATTTTAACCATAATCCACTTTTAAAGTGCAAATATCATAATCTCTTCATCTATAACACACTTCAACCCATAACAGATTTGTGGATCACATATTGTGAGTGTGTTCATATCATCATACCCTCAAACATGTGTTGAGTAGTTTCAATCCATCCAAACCATCAATCATACAAAGTGTAACAAAGGTCTCAAGTCTAATTAAGGGTATAAAATGTTTGAGTGGAAAAGTTCCAACCTTTCTTGTGCAAAAGCAAAGAATTGTATAAGCCTGCCGAGGTTGATAATACGGTTTGTAACAGACTGATCTGGTGTGATCAAGATTGTGGACTGATCTGGTGTGATCAAGACCTTATAGTGCTAGTCAGAAGTTTCTGTTAGCAGGATACTATAGTGGATAATCTTACATAAGGTGTGGGGACTGGAAGTTGCCGGTTTTGGTGAACCAAGATAAATCTCATGTGTTATCTTCTCTCTCTCTCTCTCTCTCTCTCTCTCTCTCTTACTATTTGTGTTTTTATATTACACACACACACACACAAAATCACAAACGTTTTTAATCACTCTCCATAACATTCTCTTGAAGTTCTGGTCATATTTTAATTGTTTAAAATATACCCAGAGTTCTCTGGTCCATAATTAACCATTGACTTTATTTCATAAATCACGATATAAAAACTCTCTAGAACATTCTGGTCCCTGGAAATAATCTTGTTTAAACTTCATAATCAATTAAGTTTTATCAATCTAAAAGGAAAACTTAATCATTCTCTATAACATTCTCCAGAACATTCTGGTCTTACTATATCATAGTATTTTATTGTTAACTAACCACTACCAAGAATTTTTCTTGAGTACCTAAACCTTGTTTAAAGTCTTAGGACAAATTTAAAAAGGGTCACAATTCAAACCCCCATTTCTTGTGACAATTTCTTCCACTTCAATTTTGTATTTTCCTATGTGTATTAATGACATTCAAACCGTTTTTGGAAGTTACATAACAAAATAATTAATTAGCATTGGAAATAGACATGCACATTAAATATCATTATTAGTGATGAATGCCTATGAGGAACACGAAAGGAATGAGCTTAATGGACAATTGACTTATTTCAAGTACTATATATATACACACTAAGAATTGTTTTGTCATAACAACAAAGATATTGTCATTCACATAAGAGGTAGCCATGATGGACAGCCAATCTTCCATAAATGTCACAAAATTCTCCATTCACTGCCAAAGAGGTCTTTTTCCTCAAACGATGTTATCTTTATCTGCATTTTCGTTTTCATGAGTTGAGGTTTTGCTATCTGTATCTGATGTATTTCTTATGATTTTGGCTTTTACAGATGTGGATTTTTGGGAATATGAACCAACAGATCCAACTTATATTCGTCTCTTGAGGCTTAAATGGCGTACTTATCACGTGAAGTACCATCCAAAAGAGATATGTTTGATAACATGGCCTGATTTTGTAAAGCCAATATTTGTCATATTTGTTGTCCTTTGTTCAAATTGATGTTATGTAGCATTTATAAAAAAAAATGTTATAAATCAACCATTCATATTAAGATTGTAAGCCAGACACATTTTGTATTTTCCTATGTGTACTAATGGCATTCAAACCGTTTTTGGAAGTTACATAACAAAATAATTAATTAGCATTGGAAATAGACATGCACATTAAGTATCATTATTAGTGATGAATGCCTATAAGGAACATGAAAGGAATGAGCTTAATGGACAATTGACTTATTTCAAGTACTATACATATACACACTGCGAATTGTTTTGCCATGACAACAAAGATATCGCCCTTCACATAAGAGGTAGCCATGATGAACATCCAATTTTCCATAAAATGTCACAAAATTCTCCATTCACTGCTAAATAGGTCTTTTTTTCCTCAAACAATGCTATCTTTATCTGCATTTTCGTTTTCATGAGTTGAGGTTTTGCTATTTATATATGTATCTGATGTCTTTCTTATGATTTTGACTTTTACAGATGTGGCTTTATGAGAATATGAACCAACAGATGCAGCTTATATTCATCTCTTGAGGCTTAAATGACGTACCTATCAAGTAGAGTACCATCCAACAGAGATACGTTTGATAACATGGCCTGATTTTGTAAAGCCAATATTTGTCATATTTGCTGTCCTTTGTTCAAATTGATGTTATGTAGCATTTGTAAAAGAAAAAATGTTATAAATCAACCATTCATATTAAGATTGTAAGCCATGCACATTTTGATACAGTTTTTTAAGATGCAATTTGACCACATTTTTTAGTTCGAACTTTAATAATTGTGATGCAATTTGTCAACATTTACTATTTTCATGATTTATATTGCTATAAATTGGGTTTACTCTAAATTAGGTAATAGTTCTACTTATTTTTCTTTTTTGTTATCAAATGCAAGCAAATCATTTTAATAAATTATGTTTTCAAATACTTGACAAATTTGGTACGATTCATATGTCATTGAAGGAAATATTAAGGCACATTTTATCGCGATATTATATGTCTAATAAGGGTTTGTCTAACATGTGCAACATTGCACATGTTAAAACAACTAAAAGTAACAAAAAAAATAAAAAAAATATTTTTTTTATTAAAAAATTATATATTTAATATAAAATGTACAAGTTTAAATACAAACTTACTATTTTAAACTTCTTAATATGTGTAAATTTACACATGATAGAAAAAATCATATAATAATCATGTTTGTGTTTATCGATAGACACGTACATGACACATGTCAAAGATAACTTATTGATCATTATAACAGTCGATAGGACCCGTACGTCGCACGGGTCGAAAGTCTAGGCCAATTTCAAAGAAGGCAGTTTCCTTTGGTTGTATCATTTGCAATGACTATTAAAAAGAGTCAAGACCAGACACTTAAAAACATGGGCATATACCTTCCGACGCCTGTAATTTCACATGGGCAATTGTATGTTGTTGTATCGAGGATGACTTCAAGAGAAGAGTTGAAGATATTAATCACAGACGAAGATTGTGAAGATACTGATTTTATCTCTAACGTCATGGGATGATAAAGTATTTCGTAATGTTTAATGTAAAACCTATCATGTAGGCGATGATCAAACCACACTTACTATATATGTCATTTTAGTATTTCATACAATATTATCTTCTCGTGTTGTACTTTAAAAAAAACCATTGCATTCGATTTTTATCAATTGTATTCCAGCTCATAAGACCCGTGTGGCGCACGAGACATCATCTAGTTTATCTATAGAATTTTTGTACAAGTCTCTACAAATGCATACCGTGTTATTCGTTTATATAATTGCTCTCTTTGACCCCACTTCTAAAAAAATAGGAATTAAACCTATAAAATTAAACCTTTAACTTTCCTTCAAAAACTTAAAACTTTCAACGTTCGTTGAAAAACCTGAATTTTTTTTATAGGAGTTAAACCTATACAATTAAGGGCATGTTTTTTTTTTTATTGAGAGGAATTAAGGGTGTTGTAGTACTTTTTATTTAATTTAATATTATATTTTTCCAACAAAAATAATAATACTCTTAACTAAAATGTATCGGTCATGATTACTTGTAATTTTTTCTTCCATTTTTTCATATAAATCAACCTTCCAACTTTCCCTCTTTCTTCATTTTGTTCTGCATTTCTTTAAGTATATTCTATCTCTTGATTTAATTCTCTTTTCAGCTAATATTTCTTTCAAAATTTTCTCAATCTAATTTAATTTTCTGATTTTTTTATCTCATGATCTAATTTTCTCGCAATCATTTCTTTTCCAGGTGAATTTTTATACGAATCAAGGATCTACTACCTATAAAAGTACGAAACTGTATTTCTATGATTGGAAGAAAGTGTTTAAAGAAAAGTTTGTGAGGGAGGAAACCAAAAGATTATTTTCAAATGGAAAATGAAACACATGATAATATTGCGATTGTTTCACGTAATCACTTTAAATTTATTTATCATTCGCATACATTCTGTGAATGAATGAGAATTTGATAATCTTTTTGAGACAAGTACATGAGAGTTTGAAATGAATATTTACTAGTTTGAACAAATTTAAAATTTGGAAACCAATAAAAATGGATTTCATCTATCATTGACCCCAATAAAAATGAATGTTAATTTTTTTGTTAAAAGAAAAATTGACCCCTGCTACACATATTTGTGCTCTACAAACCATCATTAATACTTTCTTTTTGCCGCACACATTTTAATTCCCGCATACATTATTTTATATGACTTGAATTGGATGGCGTCCCTTCAAAAAAATTGACTTGGAAGACCTAAATGTTATCTTTTATGTTTTTCTAATTTAGTTTGTTAATTTTGAATGATAGATTCAAATTAAGACCTTATAAGCATATTCTTTCTTCACTTTAAATTTAAATAGAAAATCGTATATTAGGGAATTTTTTAATGTATATTGAATATAATAGGTGTTTTGTCTCCTTATTTTTTGCTTTTAAAGCATACCCCATATTTGTTCATTTAGAGCATCTTTAGTGGGGTGAACTAAAGTAGGTAAACTAAGTTACTTTTTGTAGGGTCAAATTGGCATGTAAGATTTAAGCAATCTAGAGTTAATCTAAGTAGTTTTTACTTTAATGATGGTTGTTTATAAGGAACCAAACTTGACCTCACATGTTTATATTTTATTATTTTTAATTAGTTTTCAGAAGAGCCTTCATTTTGATGCACCAATTATCATAGTACTCCCTTTGAGAAGTGGAACTTGGAAGGATGATGCTCCATTACCCGCCATGACTATGGAACAATTTCTTCTGAGAACCTAAGCTATGATGCCACTTTGTTGGAAAAGGAGAAGTTATAGTGAGAACTTTGTGAGGAATTTAGGAGACGAGAATATTTGTGAGAAGAACTGTTTCTATTACCTGAGAGGATACTTTGATTCTTGTTTGCTTGCTTCTATTTGCTTGGTTCATAGATGACAAGCTCTCCCCTTTTTATACGCTCTAAAGGAGAGTTCTAGATACATCATTGATTAAGTTTCTACACACTTCAAGAGAAAGTTCCCCACACTTCTCTCAACTACATACAATTAATGTTATTTCTTCATACTACCAATCTAATTCTACATCACTCTAGAACTTTCTATGGGCTACACCACTTATTAGATAATTAGGCCTAACACTTGATTAGTCCAATGGACTAAATCAAGTTTATTATCCAACAATATCATTCAAGAAATTGCTCTTCTCCCTTTTGTTTTTGCTCATTCACGTGTCTGTGTGAGTTAACTCACGCTGAAAAATACACAGCATGGGTTAACTCACGCTGGACATTTTTAAGGGAATGAGCAATTTTGAAAGGGAGAAGAGCAATTTCCTATCATTCCTATCTTATAAGTGTATTTTCCCTTCTTTTTTTTACTTTGTTTATTTCCCAGGACACTGAATCACTTGAGAGCAACAAAATTTTGTTGGACGCACCATTGCTTGGTACTTGGTATTTTTTTTAAAGAATGTTTTGCCTATATTTATCAATGATAAATATTTATTTCATATTTTTTAAAAATATTCATCAATTCACAGCAATATAAATTCAAATCAAACTCTTCAATTTAAATGCACAACGGCAATATATGTTATTACTTATTATAGTAAACTTTATTAAGATATCAAACATTCTTTGATGAGAATAAAAATATGAATAAGACAGTAGAAATTAGATAATAAATAGAGAGATGAAAAATATACTAATGGAGAAATAGAAAGTAAGATATTATTTTGTCAAAAAAAAAGGTAAGATATTATATAAAAAGAGAAAGAATAAAAGTTGAAAGAGAAAAGTAAGTAATAAAATGTCTTGAGAGTACTGTAAGGATTATCATTGAATGTTTGATAAGAGGGTTCATTTTTTAGTTGGATTGCAAAATTGTGGTGGATGTTGTGTATTCTAGCATCCAACAATGAACTTGGTGATATTATCTCTTATTGTAAATAAATTTTGTCTTTACACAACAACTTTTTTGTGCGTTTTGTAAGGAAATAAGTAAATAAGGTAGCTCATAACATAGCAAGAGTTTCTTCATCTCACCCTAACCCTTATATATTCTATGATGCATCGGCTTGTTTGCACATATTATTATTAAATGATATGAACTAATTTTACCTTTGGTTAAAAAGAAGACGCATAAGACGAAATAAGTTTCCTTAAAATTATTTATTTTCCTTTTTATATCAAATAGTAAACAACAATGATATTTACACTCTTGTAATTTTTTTTTGTTATTTTGACACTTCTAACTCTCCAACATCTTCACTTGAAAAATATAAAAAAAATATCCATTTAACATCTTATTATCTCTTTATATATTTCTTCTCATTGTATCACTCTTTATACTTCTTTCTCTATCAAAATGTTTGATAAATGGATAGATGTCTCAATGATATTTTCCAATAGCATTTGCTAACTAACATTACATGCTTTACTTGCCACTGAAACAAAACATACAAAATCCTTGTGTTGCACATTACTAGGAACAACATTCTTGCTCATTAAGTAAATCACATCCACCACTTAAATACAATACTCAAGTCAAGCCAAGCAACCAGAGCATAGCCAAGTCTAGGAGGGTACAAAAATGTGGTTAACAAAACCATATCACCAAACTAAACCAAAAAAAAAACTGAACCTTATTAAATGGTTCATAAACTAAACCACAAATTTAAACCAATTCAATTAAACAAACTTAATTTAAAAACAAGTTTTATCTTGTTTTGAACTCTTTATTATTTTTTTAGGCCCAAGTCAGATGTGGGACCTACAGTTATTGGGACCCAACACAACTTTGAAATTACGTCTATTTCACTTGCTTCTGTTGCTGACCTAGCTAACATAGCCCCACCTCACTATTTTCCCATCACTATCGTCCAATTTCCCTGAATGAATCTCTGCCGTCCACTCATAAGAGTTTTCACTATATGTGGACCCCAACCACAAAGTATGAAATGACAGGTTTCTCCCAAAGAGTGTGAAACCTATGTGTTTGTTTTGTCAAAAGTGCTTGCGCGGGACTACCAACAGTGGATCTTGGCCGTCCCTTTCCAATTTTGTTGAATTTCATCAATTAAATTTAACCACACGATGTAAAAGAGCGTCCACGCCACTACACTGCTTTAAAGTTCAAACATTGTTCTTCTTTGTTTTTTTCTTCCTTTTTTTTTTCTTCCAAGTTTTTATTTTTTAAGAATTGTTTCCAATCTATTTGTTCCTAGTATTTATTTCTCTGTCTATTGTTACTACATTCCCGTGTGCATTGATTAAGTTCATTAAATATCATTTGACCATTGACCAACTTCACTAATAATGGACGCCATTTGATTTTGCACCGTAGATACATGCATACTACATGAATAGAAAAGATAACTTCACAAACGAAATAATTGAACTCAAGTAGCTAACGAACTTCATCAAAGACAAATCGTTTAGGAGAATCCGAGTTTCATTTCTAAGTGGAACATTCTTAGTTAGGTTATTCAATATTTATTTGTTTTCTTTTTATGAAAAGATAACTTCACCACTTAAGATGAATAAATGAGAAATCCAACTTCTATATATTACAATTTGTTGACCTACTGGTTGAACTATGTTTACAGGGACAAATATTTATTTGTTTCTAGCAAAAATTTATGAAACAAGAATTAACAGAGGAAATAGTATCACGTACAACCGAAAAAAATGACAACAAAATACAAACGAATACAACTGTTCCTGCTAGAAGAACAATAATACCAATCTCCTGAGCGATGTTTTGACTTAAGAGCTTGGTTAGGGTTTTTTTTGTAGAATGAATGTCCCCCAGGAGTTCAGAGCTCCTTTTATACCCCTCCTTGATCTAAGGAAGTGAGGGCATCTATTCCGGGATTCTCAAGCATATGACATTGCGACTAAGTTCGTTATCCCGAGGATCTCGGCCCACAACTAGGAACGTGGGGGAAACTCAGTCCGCAGGTCATAGTTGACCAGACAACTCGAAACCAGTCGTGGGGAGCCCGCTTAGAACGCATACCTAGGGTTCCCCTTTCTTCCGCACTGCTTCTCTGGGTCCCATGACTTCGCCCACGTGGCGAGCACGTGGGAGATGGATTCCTATTCGAGAAAGGTTGTCACGTGTCCTTGAGGAATACAATAACGGTACAAAAGGGAATTTGACTTGTGACATAAACTAAAGTCAAGGTACGTAACAAGATTAAGTGTGTGTTTGGTTCTGCGGTGATGAGAATTGATTTTGATAGACTTGATTTTGAGATAATTGATTTTGGTTAAAAGTGAGTTTAACATAAACTGATTACGTTTGGATACATTGAGATAAAGTGATTCTTATGAGTTGATATTGTTTGGATAGGTTGAATCAAAATTGATTTTAAATGCGTAATGACCAAATTGTCCTTCTAATTGTATTTAAAATTAGATATCTCATTCTCATTTTAGATAATTATTCAAACTTATGTCTAATAATTAAATTTAATATAATTGCATAAAATTAGTAAAAAATTATTAAGTTATTTTTATTGGTTTACAAATTCGTTTTAAAATAATATAATTTATAAGTTATTTTTAACATAATATAAGCATATAAGTTATGTATATATTGCATTTTGTCAAAAAAATTAATATATTGCACAAAAAAAAAGATAGATTTATTATTATAATACTGTAAAAGAAAGGTACCACCAGAACGACAACTCGGTGAGTGACTCACCAACTCACCATCAAAAACAAAATGAGATACCACTGTAAAAATGCAAAAATGATATGGAATACGATTAGAAACATGCAATTTCTACTCTGTAAGCAATGATTTCGCACCAGAAACTCTTCATTCATTGTTATATTGTTCGACTTCTTCCTCTTGAAAAACAAGGTTGTTGTTTTTCAACCATGGCAGACGCTTATAAAGGGCATTAATGGAAGATTGCCTTGGAAAACAAAACTAAAACTTAGAATCGATTTAGTCCAACGTAGAAGCTTCAAATCGTAGCTTCGGGTCCACCGTGATTTTGAAGATGGAATCAATTTACATGAATATGAGCCAAACATAAAAGGTTACGGTCCAACCACGTTTGACACTACAAACGCGCGTTTAGAGCATTCTACCGCGGATTCAAACAGCCACTAATTTGCATTTCAAAGTAAATTTACCTTAATTTTATAGAAACTACAACAAACAAGAGTTTGTGGCTTGGCACACAATGAATACTTTTTTACATGAAAAGCAAACAGCCTATTTAGTTTACTTTAAAATTTAAGAGTTAAATTCAACTAAAAAATGTCTCCAACTGATGCAAATGCTCCTATATACTGGTTCAAGCCCCCTCGCTTTCACCATCATGCATGCAAGCTCGACAAGAAAATGATTCCAGATATATGGTATTCGTCACTTTCACCATCATGTTCCACATAGTGAGTTTACTTGTTTTGGAGTTTGAATCATTATTACTTTGTTCTTTGGATATTATATATTACATGATAATGTTTCCAACAAATGAGTTTGGAAGCTTGACCATGATGATCAATATTCGGTAAAAGAAACATACATGTTTTTGTGTACACATGTTTTGGGATCAAATGGTGATTTACTAATCAATACATTATTTGGAATAAGTCAACACAAGTGTCTCCATTCGCTTGGAGATTTTGAATACTAATTACAGTGTGGTTTGAGAGATACGAGTAACCATATAGCAGTTGTTTCTTGAGTGTGAATGTTTTGAGAGCATATGGAAAGAAATCCTAAATTGGTCGGTCTATAGTGCTTTTTCAAATAAGGCTTAACACCATGTTATTCAATATGAAAATTGACCTATGGATACTCAAATCTCGTCTACACTTTGAAAGAAAAAAATTGAGAAAATAGCGTGATATGTTTGTAATGTGATTTGAATAAAGATATACATAAAAAAAAATAAGTTGAATGTGTGTTGAAAAGTTAAAGGTGTCTAAATATAACCATTCATTCAATTTTGTGGTATTCTTTTTTCATTGAAAGATTTAAAATGCTTCAAATGATTTGGTTTACTTGAAAAGAACATGATAATAGACTATTTGGTCCAAACGAACAATATTGTTTATGAGAAGGTGAAAATTCGCTCTTGATGGTGGTTTAAAACAAAATCATAAACTTTTGGCTAGTGTTTGATTTGTCTTTCCATTCTCGTATGATTTCAAGTGTTCTATTTTGATAGAGGATTTTTGTTGTCGTTTGGGTGTTAGAAGGTTTTGTGTTCATCTAGATGAACCGTAGCATTTTCTTATCTATTAATTGTCCACTTATTTTTCAACTGGATTATTGTTCACACACCATGTGTTTAGAATTTGGATGGATTATCAATAAATTCGTTTTTGCTTTTTTTTTTTTTAAAAAAAATGTTCTGCTTGTTGGTAATGGTTAGGGGTGAGAATATGTTAGTCTAAGTTAGATTTTGTAAGATCTAAGTCTGAACTGTCAATTTTTTTAGGCTCGGGCCTGACTTTATGAAAGTTTAATATGACTTGCTAGTATGTTTAAAAGTCTATCTCATATGAACATCTTCAAATAAGTAATGCGATCTAAGTTTAAATAGACTTTCAATATATCAATGAGATTAAATTTCATTTTGATATTTAACATGAGATTTATCTCTTTTTATTTTACTTCATTCCATCTTTGTATTCTTCGGCTCAATACCTTATTTGGCTACAGTAAGGATCCTCTCCATTTGCTTAAAATAAATGGAGAATGTCATTTGGTAAGAGATAGATACAAAAAAGTAGATAGTGAATCCTACTATTAATTATTTATATTTTTTTTCAAACTTCAAAGTGTTTTTATCTCTTCAAATAGAAGAAATCGAGATGACACTAAATAAAGAGGATTCTATCTCATTTGAATGATACTTAAGGTTGAGGTTAAGTCTTGACCTTCGTTGTTAATTTTCCTTTTGATAAAATAGAAAAATCATATTAATAATATAATTCAAAAGTCTTTCCGACATATTGAAGACAATATAGTAAAATATCAATCGAGAATATATACCATAAATCAATTCAAAATGCACAATTCAAATGAAGAAAAAAATTAAAACTTGAATTTCATTAACTTTATCATCATCACAAATTAGAATATGAATTTCAACAAAGCTTTTCGTTAATATTCACCATATCAATAAAAAAACAAATCTACATTTTACCTTAGAGTATTTCCCTACATGCAAATTATGCATTTAAGTATGGTTTTTCTTTTTTTGACTGAAATTAAGTATGGTAAGTTAAATTGCTAAAAATAAAAGAGTAATGATATTTGAACAACTATTTGATGACAACTTTATTTTTCTTTGTTCTTATTGGTAAAAAACAATAGAGAGAGAAAAAGGTAGAGAGAAGATAAGTACATCATGTGAGTATGAGAGAGAAAATTGTCTAAAAGTTGTCGCAAAATAGTTGTTCAAATATATTTCTCAAAATAAAAAGTACCATGTTCATGTTTAAGCGAAGGTGGGTTTTACGCGCCGCAAGTGTGAGCCGTGAAGATAACATTTGTAATTGTGTGAAGAAAAGTAAAAATGACGAAAGATATGGGCAGCAGGCAAAGGGACATGCAAGGGGGTTCCGGGCAACGGGCAACGGGCAACAAAAAACGTCGTCATTTCCATTCACTGATCCCGTTTCACGCCAACTTACTCACAGGTCACAAAATTTAAAATTAATCTCAACATATTTTTTATTTATCATCTTAATATATTAACATAAATTTAATTAGTGATGTCCGTGTAAAATTATTTTAGACATATACCAAATGATGTGTTGTCATATTAATTAGTGAATATGATAACTCATTTGATTTTATATTCATTAATTGATGTGATAGCACATCATTATATATATATACATATATATATATACATATATATATATATATATATATATATGTATGTATAATAATTACGTACCAACATAATATACTAATTAAATTTTAATAACAACGATCCAAGCACACTTACAATTAAATAAAACCCCAATGTTCGAATCCAATTATGTAAATGTATTAGTGTTAAATCTTTGGATGTAGAACCTTTTCATCCAATGCGTTCTACTCTACTCAAATGATTAATGTTTGTTGTTACACACCGATGATAACCGATTCAGACAAAAATAATTTACTAGCATAGAAAAATATTAAGTGTCTTTAGTTTCAATTCGTAGCTTTTGATTTTCTACATATACAGAAAAAAAACATAAATTACTTTTATTCTATTCACTTTTAACTAAAGTCAATTTTATAAAATTAATTCATTTAAAATCAATTTATATCACGTCATAATCAGTCACAAACTAAACATTTTTTATTTCAAAAAATTTATTCAAATACTCATTCTATCCTTATTATAAAAAACAATTAACATTTAATATTAATTAAATAATGGATATATATATATATATATATATATATATATATATATATATATATAAAATTTATAATATTGATCAAATATGTTATTCCAATTTCGTGCACCTTATAAATTTTTGTAAATAGTATTGTCTTCTTTTTTGTAAATAGTATAGTCTTCTTTCCATTCTATGAACTAGCCAGCCTAGTAGTTAGAACTCACACATTTTAAATTTGAAGAAGTGGGATGTCCGAAGTTCGAAGTCTAGCTCTTACATATAATATGCAATATCCATACCATTTGAGTTAAACTCACATGGATTCCTTGAACTAGACATTAATCCCTCAATTTAGATTTGTATATACATAAGAGAAATGTTAACGAGTGTGACACTTTTTAAGCACCCAAAATTATAATATTTTATGAAACTTTGTGCATTTATTGCATTAGAAATCGAAATCTTTACTTTTTTTTAAAGAATATGCCATTTTTTTATAAAGAAAAAAAGTGAGAGCATTAAATTAAGCCATAAAGAAAGAGTAAAAGAAAATGAGTGAGAGTCATGAAAAGCTCAACCTGATCCGAACCTGAGGTCCGTGTCTAGAAACCGAGGCTCGGTGACAAAAAAAGCCAAAGCACACCCACTCACCCACACTCAAAGTAAGAGAGAGAAACCCAAACAGGGTTTTAGAGAGAGAGATAAACACATTTCTAGAGAGAGAAACACAAAAGCATGGGTCAGATCGTGAGGAGGAAGAAGAAAGGACGACCTTCTAAAGCAGATCTCGCTCGCCGTTCCGGTCAATCTCCGTCGACGACTCAATCTGACTTACGACGGAGCCGACGGCGGCGGAATGTGAGGTATCCTATCATTGACTTTGATGATTATCTTGATGAGGATGAGGAGGAAGAAGAAGATGAAGATGAAAGGAGGAGAGAGAAGAAGAAGTTGAAGCTTGTTGAGAAGTTGAACCAGGGTGTGGATGAGGAAGAAGATGAGGATGATGAAGAGGATTTAAAGATCAGTCGCGGTAGGTCGCGTGTGGTGCACGCGCCTGAGTTTAAGAAACGGAAAAATGGAAGAAAAAGTGTAGATAGGGT
Source organism: Medicago ruthenica (assembly GCA_018208015.1). Lineage (NCBI taxonomy): Eukaryota > Viridiplantae > Streptophyta > Magnoliopsida > Fabales > Fabaceae > Medicago > Medicago ruthenica. The sequence continues at coordinate 263,880 of WNNG01000341.1, forward strand.
TGAGGAGGAAGAAGAGGATGAAGAAAATGAAGAAGAAGAAAGAGAAGAGGAAGAAGAAATAGTTGAAGAAGATAACGAAAATGCTGAAGAACATGAAGATGATGATGAAGAAGGTGAAGCTGATAGGGGTGAGGTATGTGAAACCTATGTAACACTTCGAAGACGTGTTGGTGTCAGCATGCGATTGCATTCAACTAGTTAATTTTCTCAAATGGATCAGTGGTGTCATGTTTCATCTATCAGTGTTAACGGGTCCGATGTCTATGTCTGCGCCTTGTGTCCGGAGTCTGTGTCACTTCACAAAATTGAAAAATGAAAAATAAATTTTCATGCATTTGAATTTGGATTTGTGTGGTTGTGTTGTGTGGGGTTTAAGGAAGAAAGAGGGTGTATGTGTTTGTGTCCAGGTCAGCGAAAATCACTGAGATTTTTTTGTTGGGAGATGAATGAATGATACCAATTGGTCCATTATTCAATTTATATCTTCTTTCTCTCTCTAGGTTTCTCTCTCTATCTTTCACTCTCTCTGTCTGTGTGTCGGGATTTTGGGAGAGAGATAACTAAACGGGTCAACTGTCAAAAACTAACACACACACACACATGTTGAGTTTCTTTGATTACGCTTTCATTTTCTCTCTCCATATCTATTTATAACTATATGTATGGTTATGTGTCTGTAACTATAACCTTAAACTACGCATTGTTGTTCTGTCTCTGTTCCTGTCTTAATCGCATCGCATGTTAGTCTTTGCTTTTTTAACGATTTTAGATTACATTATTAATTGTGTGTCTGTGTTTCTTGGTGTGTGTGGTTTTTGTTGTGACAGGTAAAGGGCATAAAAGTGGATGATTCTAAAGGGCTCCACTCTGTTACAGGTTTGTGTTTCTGATTTGTTGTTTCTTTTGTAATTCTTAAATTCCTCACTTTTTATAGTACATGTTTGGGTTCACGATGAGCTTGACAGTATCATCTTGATTTCAGCAAACCACCGTGATAACAAACATGCACTTATGATTTTTTATGAAACGTGTGGGATACTGAGTTTCTCATCTTTGCTTTTTTGTCTCCACTGTTAGGAACCCCTTTGAAGGTTCTGTCCGGGATTCCGTTGCCGTTGCCAGATAAGAGGACCCTTGAATTGATCCTTGACAAGCTTCAAAAGTAAGTGGTTTTTTTATTCCTGTTTTCTTCTCTTTTTTGTTTTTTCTTGTTTAGGTGGGTTTGTGGTTTTAGCTGTGGTGAATGATTTTGTATTTTTGATGGTGATGAAGTGTTTTATGCTGTTTTTTTCTTAACTTGGATGATGGCAGGAAGGACACATATGGTGTGTATGCAGAGCCAGTTGATCCGGAAGAGGTGTGTGGATTTTTCTTTCCGTAAATTTTTTATCTTGATATTTGAATGCAATCTGGGTTAGAAATTCAGTTTTTTTCCTCGTTGCAGCTTCCTGATTATCACGATGTCATTGATAATCCCATGGACTTTGCCACCGTGCGGAAGAAGTTGGCAAATGGATCTTATACTACATTGGAACAATTTGAGGTGTGTTAAAAATCTATTGACTGTTCATAGTTGATATAGGCAGTGCAGATTTCTTTTCTTTTTGAGATTTTGATTGTTTTGGCAAAATGATTATACTGGTATTCTATTTTGTCTATGCTTCTTGTTTTTGTTGAATCCAACGATATATTAGGATTTCTCGAAGCCATTGACATCTAAGGTGGAAGAAAGTATTCTTTTTTTTTTTTGTCTGATATCTTGTCTATTTTGGCATTGATAAATCATAAATGATAGTCTTCTTAACTTGGTGGTAATATTGCAGTTTCACCCTCATGGTATGATCTTGCTTAAACACTAGGCAAAACAGGATACAAAATACAATCATTATAGAGATAATTAGGGTAGTCCCCATTTTAGAGATGGTAGAATCTTGTCTTAGGTGGTTTGGGTATGATGGAGAAAATATGTAGAAACACTGGTAAAGAGAGCCGGCCAGATGGTAGATATAGTCCAATAATTAAAAGGTAGATACAGATAAAAAAACTATAGACCAAATCATCAAGAGAAATTTAGAGATAAACTGTATCTTTGGACATAATGCATATGATAGAACTCTATGACATCGATAAATCTTTGGATCTAACTCTACCTGGTGTAAAAGGTTTGGCTGTCGACTGTCGTTGACTTTTATGATTTTGCTTAAATTAAGTTACAAGCAGACCAGACATTTGCATACAAAAAATGATGTCTATTCATTTGCTTAAATTAGGTTTAATGGCCTTCTTTTTTTACTGGTTTTCCTCCATGCTTTGTGAATCGTTAGTGTTATTCTGGTTGTTATAAACTTGTAATGCATGAACAGATGTGCTTGACATAGATGATTTTAGGTTGCAAATCTTGATTTACTAGGAAAGCAAAGGCAATGCCGATATGATATACCTTATGATGGCTTGCCATCAATCTTCACTCTCAAATCTACAAAAAAACAATTTTATGCCCAGTAAGGCCACAGAGGACTGTAATTTCTAGAGGTTGACCGTTGATAGGCATTAGGGATATATTGGACCGTCTTTTAGATGAAAGGGATGCAGGAGAAGACAATGATATCTGTTAATTACAAAATTGTTACGTTAATGAGGATCCCATTATTTCATTAACATCCCGATCTTTGTTTACTTTATCATCTGAATCAATTTTAAACTGCACATAGATAGCACTTTCCTGACCAAGTGGTGCATTAAAAAACAAATTATTTTACTGACCTTTGAATGTAATTGTTGAATGCAGAGTGATGTATTTTTGATTTGTTCAAATGCAATGCAGTACAATTCGTCAGATACTATATACCACAAACAGGTAGGAAGATGATTATTTTCTTTCGCTTTGCTTGAATATTATAGCAACTAACCATTTGGTTGTGCTTGCTTAATGATCCCTGTATTTGTTACAGGCACGCTCAATACAAGAACTAGCTAGAAAGAAGTTTGAGAAGTTAAGGATCAACTTGGAACGCTCTCAGAGCGAGCTGAAATCTGAACAAAAAACAGGATCCAATTCCTTAGGTAAGAAGCTGGCCAAAAGGCCACTTGGTTATACTTCACAGGAACCTGTTGGCTCTGATTTCTGCTCTGGTGCAACTCTTGCTACTACTGGAGATGTACTGCCAATTTCCCATCCAATGCAAGGTATCCTATGTGAAAGGCCTGGCAACATTGATGGTCTTTTGGGAAGTTCTTTCTTTATTGATGCAAATCAAGAGAAAGTAGAAGACTTCATATCAGGTATTCGAGAAGAGATCAAGCTCTCCATCTGATCTGTTATACTGTGACTTCAATGTTTTATTTTTTAAATTAGGATCTTAATAAAACATCTGACCATTTTTGTTTGATTTTATTATTTTATTGTTTCAGGGAAAGGCCTTCTCTCCAAGATGGGAAGGAAATCAACTGTGCAAGAATATGAACGTCGTGCTACTTATAACATGTCTAATCTACCAGTTACTAGATCTGATTCAGTATTTACGACATTTGAGAGTGAACTTAAGCAGTTAGTTACTGTATGTATCAGGAGTGAAATCTAATCCTTGAATATCTTTAGCTTTCTTTTCTTGTTCAATGCATTTAATGTTGTATTATTTTTGGCAACAGGTTGGACTTCAAGCTGAATATTCCTATGCCAGGAGTTTGGCTCGTTATGCTGCAACTCTAGGACCTACTGCTTGGCGAATAGCTTCCCAGAGGATTCAACAGGCACTGCCATCTGGCTGTAAATATGGTCGAGGTTGGGTTGGAGAGTATGAACCACTTCCAACCCCAGTATTGATGCTTGATAGCCGTGTCCAGAAAGAGCAACCTAGTCTGGCAACAAAGCTGCAGTCTACTACTAAACTGACAGAGGTAGGCAAAAATGGTAAGAACGTAGAGTTCACCTTTGAACATCCTGTAAATCAACCGATGTTTGAGGGGAAACAGCCTTCAGTTCGCCCTGGTTGTGGGCTCACATCAGAAGGAAAACCATTGTTGTTTGAGGGGAAACAGCCTTCATTTCGCCCTAGTTGTGGGATCACATCAGAAGGAAAACCATTGTTGTTTGAGGGGAAACAGCCTTCAGTTCGCCCTAGTTGTGGGATCACATCAGAGGCAAAACCATCTTTCTTTGGTTCTTCTGGAGTAAGACCGAATGCTTCTATCAATCTCACTCATCAACAACCGATTGTCCAAACCAGGAACTTTGGCAAGTCTGAGAATAAGGGTTTGAAACAAGTGGAGTTGAACTCTTTACCCGCAAGCGATCTGAACAATGCCAGTCTAGTTTCGAAGCTTACAAGTAGTGCTCCTGCTGCTATTTCTAAACCTAGAGAGATGATACCAAGTAACATTAACATTTTAACATCTATGCCTTTCAAGCAGCCAGATGCTAACGGAGTTGTTACTGGAGAGTTACCTAATGGCAAAGTCAGGAATAATAGTTTCAATAGACGGATGACTGCACCATCATCTGAAAGTACATCAACTCAAACAGCCAGATCGACTCCCTTTGTTACCCATGGGCAAGAGCAGAGTCTTAGCGACCCAGTTCAGCTGATGAAGATGTTAGCGGAGAAGGCGCAAAAGCAGCAGGCTTCAAGTTCATCCAATCATTCCCCTGCTGAAACTCCACCAGTAACTCCATCAGTTCCACCTGGACGGAGAGAAGACTTAAGTAATGCCTCAGCAGCAGCTGCCCGTGCATGGATGTCTGTAGGAGCTGCAGGGTTTAAACAAGGGCCTGAAAGTTCTAGTTCACCCAAAAATCAGATCTCTGCCGAATCACTGTACAACCCGACCCGAGAGTACCAGCAGCATCTTTCAAGAATTAGGGCTGAGTTTCCTGCTGGTGGAATGCCTTTCCAGGCAGAGAAGAACAATTTCCCATTTCAGGCACTTGTACCTCAACACATGCATACAGTTGGTGTTTCACAGTTTTCAAACCAACCTATGGTTTTCCCTCAAGTAGCAGCTTCCGACTTAGCAAGATTTCAAATGCAGCCCCCTTGGCAAGCTGTCCGGCCTCATAGTCAACCAAGACAGAAACAAGAAACACTTCCGCCTGACTTGAATGTTGATTTCCAATCACCTGGGTCCCCTGCAAAACAATCTTCTGGCGTGCTGGTTGACTCACAACAACCAGACCTGGCTTTGCAGCTATGACACGGTGTTCCAATTCTGATGTGCATGTTTCTGCAAGAATTTGACTCCTTGAATTTCGGCTCTTGTCATTGGATTCTGATTTTGATTCATAAAGTTGAGGAAAAGGTTACCACTTTGTTACTTTGAAAAGGTATGAAATGGATACCATGTGCTGTAGAAGATTATTATCCCTTGGATGCTTATGTTGGGGATCTTATGGTTTTCTTAAGTAGGATTTGACACAAGGTAAATCGCAGTGAGTTTCCTTATGTTCAAAACACTTGGGAGAAAATAGCTCTAAAACCTTTCCATATTTCCCAGAAAGGGATTACTGACATGCTGCAGCATGTATTTGTATTATCTTGGAGTTGAAAACCACAGAAAATAGCAACGGGTCAATTGATTATGGTGAAGTGATGCTTAGATTTTTCATTAGATGGCAAAATATCCCGTTGATGCCTTGTACATTCATTACAAATGGATGAAATTGAGTTGCCTAGATTTTCATTTTATCAGAAGATTACATGTCACATTTTAGGCCTTAATGTTGTTATTATTCTGTACATGAAATGTTTACGTGTCGCGAGTGCAAGAGCAAATTTGCTTTTTCTTGTTTCACCCGATTAAACTGCTACATGAATATTCAGGTTAAATACCATCCACCATTTGAAATTGAAATTAGGCCACCTTGTCTTCTGTTCCTTGTGTTGTTTTATTTTCTTGGTAGACCCCAAAGAATGTGGCTTTCACTAACTCTTACCTTTCGGGTGGGGTTTTCAACATTGCTAGTTGTTGGAAATGCACAAATATCTGCCAATATGGTGCCATATTGACTGATCATGGGAGTTGAAGCACATTATTGAAGTACAAAGTCAGTTTGTCATTTAGGGACATTGAACAAGGTTGCACGAATGAATGAAACTAAGCATCAAATATATGGTGGTTCCGACTTTCAATTTTTAAATATGCAAGGCTTCAAGGTACATGTATCTAAGCTGGTAGTATCCGTGTGAGACTTTCTTTTACTACAAAGAATGAATGCATTGATTGCATTTCAAGTGAGATGTCCAAAAGAAAAGGAACAAAGTTTTGAAGCGCCGAGAACAAAAAATCGTGAATGAAAGAGACATTACATACCCATTATTAGATAAATAATAAAGCATAAACTAGGTGTGAATATTGCATGCATTTGGATTTAGACACGTTCAATTGTACTTTATCAGTATTTTTTTAAAGTTATATTTAAATTTTTTGAATACATTTTTGTTTAAAAATGTTTTTACATAAGATAAAGAAGATAATTTGTTAAAAAAATGCTAAGCAAGTGTATTTTAATTAGTTTATCCAAAGTCTGAAAATACACTCTTCAATACTTTCCAGCTGTCTTTTTCTGTCCTTTTGAGTACAACCGTAGCCGTTTTAAACAACTATAAGTGGCTTGGATTCCTCCCTGGAAGATTCATAGGTAGAGATGTAAAAAATGGGTCGGGTTAATGGGCCGGCCCATTAGCCCATATTTTTGGGACGGGTCAGATCTCAAAAATCTAGCCCAAAATGCACTCGGTTTTTTGACCCATATAAAAATGGGACCAGGTCGGGCTGACCCATCAACTTTGGGTCGGCCCATTATCTAGATTTTCATTTGATTTTTGTTTAAAAACACTATTTTTTTGAAAAAATTATCAATTAATTTAAAATTTATTAATGAATTTAGCTCAAAGTTTTAAAATTCTAAAATTTATAAATTATTAATTTGATTCAATTGAAGGAATAATCTAGAATTAATTAATATTCAATGTTAATGTAAAAATTATTTACAATTCTATGTCCATCCAATCATGTTTTAGCAAAAAGATAATTGTGAGTAATTAATATATAAAAAAGAGTGAATAAATTAAAAAAAGAAAACTAAAACATGTCGGGCCGGGCTGACCCTTGGCCCACGCAGGCCGGGCCGGACTCTAGAATATGTGGCCCAATTATAAATGGGTTGGGCCGGACTGACCAATTTATACACTCGGGCCTCTCGGGCCGGTCCGGGATGGGCCGGGCCAGCCTATTTGACATCTCTATTCATAGGGGCAGCATAAAGTATTTGAGAAGGACAAAGCCGTGAAAGTTTCTTTCTGGGTCCAAAGGTTTAGGTAATAAACTAGGTCCACACCATTATGAAATTAGTGGTAAGTGGTAAATCCTGTCTTTGAAAAATTTACTAATTATCAACATTAGAATAAACTTTGTCTAATGTGCACAACTAAATAAGTCTCACACCACGCAGAAGTATGTTTTGTATCATTGAAACAATTAGTGATATCATCTCATATTCGGTAAAACTTATTGATCAAATATTCAAAACAAGATGTAAAACTTGTCTCACTTGGAGATCATAAAATTGACCTACATTAATTCATTCATCACCTAATCACCCCATTCATTCATTCTATATTACATGATTTTGGTCGTTGGGAGTCAGTACCTTGTCATTCACTCATAACCTAATCATCGTACATTTATGTTTATCTCCGTATTTTTTCGTATTGTTTCATGTGATTGTAACTTAACTTTGTACTATGGGAAATTATACCCCATACCCCTATAATTATACTCTCACCCTAAGATTTTACACAAACTACCCATTTTACCCTCAAACCACTTCACCCACTTCTACACTAGACAACTTATTTCTCCCTTTCCGAAAAACACAACTCAGGTTGCACCCCAACAATATTCATCCCTTACAGAAACTTCTTTCTTTCAAAAATCATCGAATCATTGATTGCCAATGTAATGATCTAAGATAGGCTCGTAAGAATAGAATAGGCCCAAGTTACATTAGGTGATGACTCATGTTTTTTAGAAGGATCTAGAGAGATCCATTATGATGAGTCATTGATTATGTTGTTAGAATGCCAATGCTATAAATAAGGGAATGATCATTGTAATCATTATCAAATGAAGAATGAAATGAAGAATTTAGTTATGGTAGAATAGTCATAGTGTAGCTTTTTAGTCCCTTTTAGAGTAATTTTCCTCCATTAATGAACAACCCCAAAAGTTGTTCATTACAGCCAACGTCAACGAGAGTGAGTTCTAGAATCATTAATTTCAATCTTCTAGTTTGCGTTTTACTGCCGGAAACATCACCCTATGGCATTCGAAAACATCGATATGTGTTTCTGGTTAGGATCTAGTTAACAACGTTTGCAGTTTAGATCTCGTTAGCGGAAAACACATATCACGATCCTGGTTCGGATCTGGTACGACTTTGCTGCAATTTTGACACGATTTTGTGACGGTTCTAGTTATGCGTTTACCAGAAACGATTATAATTTATAAAGGATTCCGAAACGATTAATAATCAATTTTTTATTAAATTGTTAAATAATGTTTTTATTATTAATTGTTTTCTAAAATGATTGGAAAGGATTCCAGAAACATTGTGTTTGTAAACAATCAACATGGAAATCATCGTAAAGAACACAAGTACCAATTCTAGAAACATTATGCTTAGTTTTACGAGAATTAACAACAAAATGGATAGCTTTATTATTGTTTTCCGGTTTGAATTTTTGGAAAGGTAATATGAATTTTCTGAAATTAAAACAATCCGGAAACAATTTTTTTACAGATATTCGGTAAAAAAAATGAAGCGTAAATGTCACTTGAATTGAAGTTTCCGAAACATACATATTTTGAATGTCATGTAGGGGTGAACTCATGTCGAAAAAAGGATAAAATTGGAATTATAAGTGATTTGTAGGGGTGAAGGTATAAATGTAGGGGTATAAGGTATAAAGTTCTGTACTATGACACCAATAAAAAAAACTTGTATTACCCTTTTCTGACCCATTGTACAATAGTTTTTTTAGAAAATTATAAAGTTCTTACTTTTTTTTTGACTCATTCTCATTATCTTAAAATTTTGCTTATATTTGAAACGACTCAATATAACTACTATTTTGTTGTTGATATTCAAGATTGGAGAGTGTAATTGAGTTCTTTAAGCATATGGTTATGGTTCAATTTAAGAGTCCATATAAGTTGCACCAATGAAAAGATCTATCCAATATGAATTTATTATTATGATAGTGATCTCACAATTAAAATTCACATGATTCTATAAGTTACAAAATATAAGTGGGACCCAATAAGTTATAGTGGAGAGATTATAAACATAACTCTTTCATGTGGAATTCAAACATGAAAGGATCAAACGACAAATATGTTTCTACAGACATAGATCCTCTGCAGCGACATTTTTCTACAGTGAGATCACAACAGTCCATTGTGTTTACCACATGCAGTCAAAGGAGATCTGGATGGTCCATATTCACACTGAACACCATCCAGTGAGATTGCCACGGGAGAAAATCCCGCTCCTATGTTACTAGACTCAAATGTTCATGGATATTGGTGTGGATAATCGCAAGCTTGGTGTTGGAAATGGTAAAAGTTCTATTGGTTAGTCTTGTTTGCTCATTCCTGATTTTGGCTAGATAAAGGTTAATCGACATTGGTAGGTCAGTGTCGTGTGGGGGGTGTATTGTGGGGGGGGGGGGTGTATTGTCGTTTTTTGTTTGTTTCTCTTGCAAAATTGGCTCATGCTTGATAAATAAAAGTATTGAAGATAACTTCAGGATGAGCAATATCTTTCGTGAGATTAATCAAGTTGGCGTCTCTTTCTAAATTTGAGTCGTATTTGTTAATGTCATTCCTCCTTTTGCTTATGCAGCTTTGTCAAGTGATAGTTGTTTTGTACCATTTTCCTAAAGATTTTAGATTCTTTTCAGTTTCATTGTTTGTTGGGGTTGCCCCTTTTTATCCAAAAAGAAAAAGAGAAGTCCCTAAGCTATAGTTTAATATGCATATAACACTAAGGTTCTATATTGGCCACACCGTGTATATATGGTTAACTTTCTTAATATTGAGTGAATTGCAATTTACTCCAACTCCGTTCAAAACAAAACTTTTCTCTCAAGTAGGGCTGACAATGAACTGAACAAACTCGAAAATAGTTCGAGACTCGATTCGATAATAGACTCGTTGAACTTGATTCATGAACTAAATGAGTCGAACTTGAGTTGCAAATTAAGCTCGTTAAATAAATGAGTTGAATCTGAGTTAAGTGTGGTTCGACTCGTTTGGTTCATGAACCAACTCGATATATAAATATATACAGCTATTTTGTATTTTTTTATATAATAAAATAACTTGGAAGTTATCCTTCCATTCCATATACATAACACATTTGCATTGAGGTTAGCATAGCTGTTAAAGAAACAAAGTAGCATGAAAAGTCCCACATCGAAAACTTTGTGCATAATATGGAGCGGAAGTGTCTATAAAAGAGTAGCATGATGCATAACTTACAGTAGTGTGGGTGATAATTAACTATGACAATTTCCTAGTAAATCGTTGGTTACCCATGTAGTAATTTAGCTATATTTTTGCATTATAAAATAAGGGTTGACTTTTCCTTTGATTTTGTCTCCCTTGACAACCTTAGTGGTTTATATTTATTTTTTTTGTCTTTTGATACATTCGATTTGAGTTATCGAGCTGAACCGAGTTGTTTAAGAGCTTGAATCGAGTCGAGTTCGAGCCAGAAAAAAGTTCTTGTCGAACTCGAGTTGAGTTTAAGTTCTTGTCGAACTCGAGTTGAGTTTTGAGTCGATTCGTTTTTTAACGAGTCGAGTCAAGTTGAACACAAGTCGTTTTTTAACGAGTCGAGTCGAGTTGAACACAAGTTCAATTCGGTTCGACTCATTTCCAGCCATACTCTCAAGCAAATACAAATCCTCCAGCAAAGTTGTGAAGGGATATCAATGAGTATGATTCCTTATTAGATATGTTAGATAAATATACTATTCGTGATCACTTTATATCCGCACTAGTAGCCGTCAAACACATATAAGCAAGTATTTATGGGCACCTAATTTTTTTTAAACAAAGTGTACTCAATTGATTAATGAACTTTGATTAGGATCAAATCGATCGGTACCACCTGAGTTCGATCTTTGGTTGTTGACCGAAACAATCTTTAATTAATATTTAGTTATATTTCAACCGAATTGTAGATTATTATGACATTTTTCCTATAGTTTGGAGGATTAAGACAAATTATTTTCTTCAATTCTAAAAAATTACTTTAAGTTGTTAACAATAAATAACTAAAACATGAACAATTATTTCATGCGGACTCCTTAATGATTCAGCAGAATCGTGTAATCCATAAGAGATTAAAATAAAGTCACATTAAAAAAATTAAGATGGAATAAGGTAAGATATATATTAATTGATAAGAAAACTAATTAATATGCCACTGTTTGTAGCCTCCAATAATTCAATTTCATATTTAACGATCACAATCCTATACATCATATGCATATACTAATTAATAATAACAAAAAAGAATACAATATATAGATGGAACAAAGTGAATTACACTAACGAATCAATAACACTAATCAACCTGTTTATAGAAGAATCATGACCTTGCTATTCAGAAGCGTGATCTTGGAGACCATTTGATAGAAAATCGAGAAAATTGCTTTTGCTTATCATTGTTGGATGCTTTTTTGTCAATATTTTCCTTTGGATTTCTGAGAACACAAACATCACCGTTGCATATGTATCTTTTAGATTGTGGTGATGAAGACTCAGAGAAGCACCCAAAGATATTTGACAAATACAAAGCCATATTGAAATGAAAATGAAAAATGTATGCAAAATATGCAACTTTCACACAATATGTGTGTATATATGATAATAATTATGGTGGTTGAAAGTAGGGGCGTTATAGGGTCAATTCTGGTTGGCTGCTGGGGTGGAAAACTATATAACATGACAATTCGTTTGATTGAATAAAATAAGATTACCAAATTTGTACCAAAAAAAAAAAACTACTCCAATTCAACGTTGTTGTAAAAGGACGATTGTAATTTGTAACAAATTTTTTTTTTCTCATTAACCTTTGAATTCAATTTAGGTATACATTATCCATGTTATTAAAGGTGTAAAAGTTGTTGGTCACACTATACTTACCACCAAACTATCATAACCCATTTTCTTGCGAACTGAGGGTTAACACAAAAAAATTGTGTAAAAGTTACTGATAGTGACACACAATGTTAGTATTACGTAGTTCTTTTATTTGTCAACTCAGGGTCACATGTTGGTTGATTTTTTGTTTTGTTTTTGAGGAAACAAACTCAATTCACTTCATTTGCAATCATGAAACAAACATGGCAATACATCAGTATAGAGGTGAAAACTATCATTAAATTGACTACATTTGCTAATGCATGAGCGACCCGATTGACTTGTCTCCGACTAAACTCGACATCAACATGAGAGTTTTGAAAAGTGTTTTGAAACAACTACTTACAAACATACATTTTACAACTAAACTCAGTGATATCATCGATACCTGAAGTAATCAACAACCTTCTTTTAATCCGATACAAAATCAACATTATCTAAGTGAAGGTCTGCCACCCAACTTAAACCAATATACAATCTCAACACTTCATCCACTTCGACAGCACAAAGCGAGGAAAACCAATTAGTTTTAGTATGAATAAAGCTACCTTCATTATCTCTTCTACATATATTGAGTCCTAACTTATTGAACGACGATGAAAACAATGCATCTATATTGCACTTATACCGCTCCTGAGTGGGTTTTGGCCACTTTTGTGTTGCTACTTTGCTCGATCCGGCTGATCGGTGGTGGGGTATGACCACGCGTTGATTCATGTTAGTCAAATGGTATTTTTAATTTTATTTTCATAGGTAAAACGAATGAGTTGTTTTTTTTATAACATAGTCAAATGATTTATTAACTCAAAACGTGTTGGGTAATTTATTTGGTTGATCATTTCTCTCTGTGTTCACGTTGTCCCATTTTGCTTTCTAGAACTACTTTTAATTTTTAAAAAAAAAATCATATATACATTAATGGAATATAGGAGTAAGACTGTTTGACGTATGATAGCACTATCTTAATTAACACGACTAAAATGTTTTCAAGAAGAAGAATTAAAATATTTTTGTAAAAAAAAAGAAGAATTAAAATATTTTGTTGTCGTTACTACTTGCAAAAATAAAATAAAATTGTCAATCAAAATTTTATTCTTTGAGCACATGGAGATGCATTTATTTTGGACGTGATGTAACTAAAAATTGGGCTCATCACCTCGACCTATAAACAGCGCTTAGTCCGTTTGGTTCGAGAGTTTTGGAGAGGGAAGAAAGAGAGGGGAGAAAATATTTTTAATTTGATGTGTTTGGTTCAATTTTAGAAGGGGAGAAGGGAGAGGAGGGGAGCAAATCCCTTCAAGATTCACTTTATGATTCCCTCCAAATCATAGTTTTTTTGGGAAGGGAGGGGAGAAAATCAATTTAAAATTTTATTGCATTGCAAAATTATTCTTTTATTAAGTTTAAAATCACAATATTTATATTGTTCCAAACTTTTATTATTATTAAGTTGTATTATCCTTGTAACAATTTTTATTATTATAGGTTATATTATTTTTGTAACAACTTTTACTATTATTAGGTTATTATCTTGTAACAACTTGATTATTAATGTTAATCTATCACTGCATATTTGTTACCATGTAAAAACCACTCTTCCAACCCTACTGTTACTTTGTTGATGCCAACCGCTGCTTCAGATCTCCTCCAACGTAAATTGTGAGTCGGTCTTTCGTCGGTCTATGAAATCGTAAAAACAAACATTTTCGTATATTTAATTAAATTTAAGGGTAAAACAGTAAATTAATTTTAAAATCCCTCATTCTCCCTTGTGAACCAAACACATTTTTAATTAAAATTCATCTCCTCCCCTCCCTCTTTTGAACCAAACATATATTTAATTAAAATACCACCCCTCCCCTCCGTTGAACCAAACGAACCCTTAAATTAGAAGTTAAAATGCGACTCCTCTTATCAATATTTCGAGCATCAATCATGCAAGAAAGAAATTAAGAACACTTCACTTAAATAAATGGAATAAAGTGAGTTTCGATTCTCTAACTTTTAATTCTTTAAAAACAAATTGAGGTTAAAACATTTAAACAGAAGTAACACACCTTCAAACAAAAAGTTATAGTAGTTGGCAGTTGCTTAGGAGTTAGGATAGTGGCAGATAAAATAAAATTGAGAACGTGTTCATGTATTGTCATTACATCTAGAATAGAACATGTAACATGTTTTTTTAACATAAAACTCGGTATTGTATTTAAGAATCACATTTAAAAGGGTTAATTAAGTTTTTTTTTTTAGTAAAAAAGTTAATTATGTAAATAGTCCTTATAAATATTCAGAATTTCGTTTTTAGTCCATACAAAATAAAATCATATTTTTTAATCTATATAATATTGACAATTTTCCTTTAACATCTTTAGGGATAAAAAATATTGACACATTTTTTTTACAAGAATTAAAAATGTTGAAGAAATTTTTTACGGAAACTAAAAAATTTCGAAGAATTTTTTTTATAGGGACCAAAGTAGATAGACTATTTACTTAATTAACCCTATTTAAAATATGTAATGCAGTTGCTCTTATAGAGACCATTTACTTATTTATTCTCCGTCTAATTT